>NW_027019640.1:11507799-11528086 GCF_013076305.1 Rhopilema esculentum
GTCTGACTGTACACCTTTAGAGTGAATTTAAGCGGAGTGACAATAAAAGGAGCCAACTCTTTACTGTTTTTGATATCTATATTGATCTTTTCGGATGATAAAGGTGTATTGTAACGATTCCTGTAGGTTTTTCAATGTTGTGTTGCCAGATTGACGTTTGTGTAAAGTGGTTTTACATCTATGGCAACGAATTCTGTAAAATGTTATCCAGAAATTTTAGGGTTCTAAGAGTTAGATGAATCACACAGAATGTTCAAGGTCGACACTTGGTTTCTGGCGGTGGTGGCCCCGTGTACGTCTCATGCAAGAATCGAAATTCACTCTAACGGGTGAAGTTGACGCTACCCCTATCAGGACCTGACTCCATTGTCGGGACCTTTATCGTCACGTCTGATTAATGACTAGAAGTATCCCACTTCTACACCCTCAACTTACATGGAATGAAATCTTCAGATCTAAGTAGAAGTTCGCAAATACGGAAAGTATTCTCTTCAATTTATGTTTTGAAGTTTCCCTCTACCGCCCTGAACTTGGTGACCCTATTCAGAATTTCAGTTATCGATGTGATACGCGAAAAGTGCGGACAATAAACTTCAGAACTTCCCGATTTTAAAGCGGCTCTTGACATGCTTGCACGTCTGGTGAATCCATGGAATTTTGAACGCTAAAGGGAACAACTCTCCGAAAGTAAATTATGATTCTTGAAATAAACAATTAAGTTTTTGAATACTTTTAGGTTAAAAACTGGTGGGGATTTTGAAAATTTTAGCAATACCAAACACATGAATAAAAAACAGATGACTTTAAACTGATTGTTAAATGGAACAATCTAAATTAGTTTCTAGTGGTCTCCTATGTGCTCAAAAACACGAATTTCTAAAGTGATATTTTTGGATTTGAACAACACTTTTTAGCGGATACTTTTGGGTCTGTATAAAATACATTTTTTTATACTTTTGGGCTAATTTTGATTTGTAGATGGACCTCCCCGTATAAGCATGGTATAAGTTACTCCCCTGGGGTGTGTCAGAAAAAATACCACAGTACATTCCTGTTATAGCAATACTAAATGTTGCTTGAGAACTTGCCCCTTTTAACCGAATGTGTCACTGTGAACGGGGCAATTGGGGTCTACATTTGATTTAATAGTTTTGCATATTTGGATCAATATTGGTCTGACTGTACACCTTTAGAGTGAATTTAAGCGGAGTGACAATAAAAGGAGCCAACTCTTTACTGTTTTTTATATCTATATTGATCTTTTCGGATGATAAAGGTGTATTGTAACGATTCCTGTAGGTTTTTCAATCTTGTGTTGCCAGATTGGCGTTTGTGTAAAGTGGTTTTACATCTATGGCAACGAATTCTGTGGAATGTTATCCCGAAATATTAGGGTTCTAAGAGTTAGATGAATCACACAGAATGTTCAAGGTCGACACTTGGTTTCTGGCAGTGGTGGCCCCGTGTACGTCTCATGCAAGAATCGAAACTTCACTCTAACGGGTGAAGTTGACGCTACCCCTATCAGGACCTGACTCCATTGTCGGGACCTTTATCGTCACGTCTGACTAATGACTAGAAGTATCCCACTTCTACACCCTCAACTTACATGGAATGAAATCTTCAGATCTAAGCAGATGTTCGCAAATACGGAAAGTGTTCTCTTCAATTTATGTTTTGAAGTTTCCCTCTACCGCCCTGAACTTGGTGACCGTGTTAAAAAATGTCAGTTATCGACGTGATACGCGAAAAGTGCGGACAATAAACTTCAGAACTTCCCGTTTTTTAAAGCGGCTCTTGACAGGCTTTCACGTCTGGTGAATCCATGGAATTTTGAACGCTAAAGGGAACAAATCTCCGAAAGTAAATTATGATTCTTGAAATGAAACATTTAAGTTTTTGAATACTGTTAGGTTAAAAACTGGTGCAGATTTTGAAAATTTTAGCAATATCAAACACATGAATAAAAAAACCGATGAGTTTAACATGATTGTTAAAGGGAACAATCTAAATTGGTGTCTAGTGGTATCCTATGTGCTCAAAAACACGAATATTCTAAAGTGATATTTTTGGATTTGAACAACACTTTTTAGCGGATACTTTTGGGTCTGTATAAAATACATTTTTTGATACTTTTGGGCTAATTTTGATTTGTAGATGGACCTCCCCGTATAAGCATGGTATAAGTTACTCCCCTGGGGTGTGTCAGAAAAAATACCACAGTACATTTCTGTTATAGCAATATCAAATGTTGCTTGAGAACTTGCCCCTTTTAACCGAATGTGTCACTGTGAACGGGGCAATTGGGGTCTACATTTGATTGAATAGTTTTCATATTTGGATCAATATTGGTCTGACTGTACACCTTTAGAGTGAATTTAAGCGGAGTGACAATAAAAGGAGCCAACTCTTAACAGTTTTTGATATCTATATTGATCTTTTTGGATGATAAAGGTGTATTGTAACGATTCCTTTAGGTTTTTCAATCTTGTGTTGCCAGATTGGCGTTTGTGTAAAGCGGTTTTACATCTATGGCAACGAATTCTGTGAAATGTTATTCAGAAATATTAGGGTTCTAAGAGTTAGATGAATCACACAAAATGTTCAAGGTCGACACTTGGTTTCTGGCAGTGGTGGCCCCGTGTACGTCTCATGCAAGAATCGGAAATTCACTATAACGGGTGATAGACAGGTCCCAAACGAGAAAAATCGGAAAAATTGTCCAGTCAAAGTTCTGAAAACGGTTTTAGGGCTGCTAGATATTGCAAAATCAAATTTCACTTGGGGACTTTTGAATTTTTTCCTTATTTTCAAAATGGCGGCTCAGTTGCAAAATGGCAGACTTTTAACATAAATTTAAGAATTAAATAGGCATATTCTTACATCAAACGCAAGTTTTTGATATCTTCAAGAAGATAACTATATCTTTTTGTAAATATTCCGTAGAAATTATCTTTTACCATTTCCCTTCATAATGGCGGGAGAAAATCAATATGGCGGGTATTCAGAATTTGCTTGCACATATCCGTTTTTGCCAAGCATTTGAATGTGCTTTAAGTCGCTATAGTCGATATCAGATGAAACACATAATGGTAGATTTGAAAAATGGTGCATTCTGCCACAAGAACTATTCTAACTAATGATATGGTCCTTCTGCCAACAAAACAAATGTTTTTCTGTGCAAAGCAGTATTGTTAGTGAAGGTCCCCAAAACTGCTGTGTGAATCCCAGTCATCTTCATAATTATCTTCTTCCTCTGCTTCTTCCTCTTGTTCTTCATCTTTTTATCCTGTTTCATCAAATTCAACTTCTGAAGTCAAAGTCGTAAACAGACTCTCGACTTCCACATTCCGTCGCCGTTCTTCTGCCTCTTTTGTTCTGATTCGTTTTTCTGGGGGATCCTGTTCATCGCGCGACCAAATCTCTCCATCTAAGTGCACTCCTGGGTCTAAAAAAATCAGTCTCATGAAGTAAAGCAGGAAGACCAATCAACGATAAGAAATTGGAATCAGGTTGGTAGAGCTATTCTGGAAACAACTAGTAGATAAATTTCGACAATGCAGAACTTCTAAGATTCAGAAAAGAAAAATTGCTAATCAACTTTTAATATTAACTGCTTAGTTGCTTACCATAAACTCCTGCCTATTCGTTAATGTCTGTCATATCTGGTGGAAACTGGCTGCACGAATACCACAATGGCTTGATGAAACCGACATTCTGACTCCAACCAAAAGTTTCGTCAATGGTAGGGAAATCAATTTGACTCTCAGTACAATGACACCAAACATAGCATTGCAGCCAACTTCGCTTAAGGTGTTGCATGGCACTGTTTTCATCCGGAATTATTCCCTCACTAGAATACAATTTTTGCTTTTGGTATATTCTTACTCTTGTATCTAGGTAGCTTTCTTTTATTTCTCCATTATATATGATATTTCGAAAGAATTCTTTGGCTGCTAGCAGGCTATCATCCGTCAGAAATCTGCAGCCAAATGTCGAAAGAAGGTCATATAAACGCATTTTCATCAGCTTTTTCCATGGGGCAACTTTACCAACTCTAAATTGAAATGATGTCGTGTCACATCCAGTTATGCTGTGAAAAGCTGGTAAGACATTGCATGCTTCCGAACCGATGTGATCAGCAATTGCGGCAACGTTGACGAAATTTTGATGGTCGATTTTCATCTGCCATGGTCGATCGATATCCCTCCATGAATAGATATGCACCATCAAAACCAGGACGTCGGTGTCTGTTGCGCTAATAATGACGGGCATATCGTCGACTTGGGTAGTAACATAGATTAGACGGGTGTCAGCTTCGAAATGATTACAGTCCTATAATTCGGTGATGCTTGTGGTTGTTAGAAGCCATGACTTCTCATTTTCTGTAATAATTGTTGGTATTCTGATGAGACGTGACCGGTTCTCTTTGAGAAATGTGTCGAGAAAGTGGATCAGCTCAGTTTTATTTTCAGGGTTGTGTAGAAAAGAGTTCCATTCACTCTGCCTGGGCATATTTTGCTGGGGGCTTGTTATGAAGGTCCGTCTTCCTGACATTCCACGGCGCAACTGTGTTAGCTGTTTTATGATGCTTTCTTTGTAGCAATCAAAGATAATGCCTAACCTTAAAGGAGACGAGTCTCTACTTGGTGTGCAAAAACTGAAGAATGCTGTTGCGTACTCACCCCATGTATTTTTACGTAGAATTGTCCTTACAACAGCCATGCCATCCACGATCCAAAATGCCCCCGTTTCTGGTTGTGTCGTCGAAGCATTTGCTTCTTCAATTAGATGATTTCTTAGTGCAGCTTTTGAGCCTTGTCTAAGATCACCATCTGGCGATGCTAGAGCTAAGAGAACACTGGTGAGTGGATATGAAAGCAATTCCTCTGTGGACTTATTTTTGCCTATCATTGCACCAAATTATTGCTATCATTGCTTATCATCTTTGGCACTTTCTTCACTTTTTCCAGACCTGTTTTCACTTTGGGGTTACAAACTCTTTCGAAAATGCTGACCCTGTCATTAGCGTCTTTCGGCCTTTTTTGAAAAAATTCTTTAAACATTTCATTTCCCATTTGGGTTGACGACAGAAGACCTGTTATAACTGCTTCATCAATTTTTAAAATGTCGAGCGGGACCAGCCAAAAAAGGGTCAAAGTAGCTGTCCAATTTGTTGATGAGGAATTGTATCATTATTTCGTGCTTCTTTCGAGCGCCCACACTTTTTTCTTGTGTGACGACGTTGTAAATACTCTCAACCTCTCTTTCAGCTTCATCCGTAAGTTTGCTATAAAAGTGACTTGTTTTCATGAAGGTGTCTACAGCAGTTATATCTGTGCTGAAGCCTCCTTGCATTGGGCCTCCTCTGGCTGTTACCTCTCTGTTTATTGTCATCTCTGTAATTAAATCGCCATTCATGGTAGAAAATGACTCGACAGAGACCGATCCGCCGTATCCGTTTTCCAACAGGTCTTGCCAAATTGTTGCATGGTTCCTCTTGATGTCTAGAAGGTTGACATGCTGGAATGAAAGATACCGCGAATAATTCGGATGGCCAAATGCAGAACACTTGGGTATCAATGCCCTCTCGGCTGCAAGATGCCGCTCAATTGTATTTTCCCTTACTGAACTTATCAGACATAGCATTGCCGAAACATCTTTTAGATACTCCACAATCATCTTCGCTTGCGTTTCGTTATGATTTGATAATGCACTCTCGAAGAGGAGCTGAAATGCAGGTTGTGCCAAGACTGATGTAAGCGTTACTGGAGACTGATTTACCCGTAAATCTGCAATTGATTGCTTCAAATGATTATCAAGAACGTGCAAACTGGCTAGCTGCTTGATTCTGAAATGCAAGAGTGCTTCAAATGATTGCTTGTGGAGTCTAACACTACGCTGATTGTGACGACCCTCTATTGCCTTGTCTACAGATCGTTTTCGCTTGCAAGGGTGACATCGTTCACAGATAGTTGGAAAAAAGGATTAGTGCAAGATCAAAATGGTAATTTCTGAATACCCGCCATATTGAATTTATGCCGCCATTATGAAGGGAAATGGTAAAAGATAATTTCTACGGAATATTTACTAAAAGATATAGTTATCTGCTTGAAGATATCAAAAACTTGCGTTTGATGTAAGAATATGCCTATTTAATTCTTAAATTTATGTTAAAAGTCCGCCATTTTGCAACTGAGCCGCCATTTTGAAAATAAGGAAAAAATTCAAAAGTCCCCAAGTGAAATTTGATTCTGCAATGCCTAGCGGCCCTAAAACCGTTTTCTGAACTTTGACTGGACAATTTTTCCGATTTTTCTCGTTTGGGACCTGTCTATGAAGTTGACATTACCGCTATCAGGGCTTGACTCCTTTGTCGGGACCTTTATCGTCACGTCTGACTAATGACTAGAAGTATCCCACTTCTACACCCTCAACTTACATGGAATGAAATCTTCAGATCTAAGTAGAAGTTCGCAAATACGGAAAGTGTTCTCTTCAATTTATGTTTTGAAGTTTGCCTCTACCGCCCTGAACTTGGTGACCGTGTTAAAAAATGTCAGTTATCGACGTGATACGCGAAAAGTGCGGACAATAAACTTCAGAACTTCCCGTTTTTTAAAGTGGCTCTTGACAGGCTTTCGCGTCTGGTGAATCCATGGAATTTTGAACGCTTAAAGGGAACAACTCTCCGAAAGTAAATTATGATTCTTGAAATAAACATTTAAGTTTTTGAATACATTTAGGTTAAACACTGGTGCAGATTTTGAAAATTTTAGCAATATCAAACACATGAATAAAAAACAGATGAGTTTAACATGATTGTTAAAGGGAACAATCTAAATTAGTGTCTAGTGGTCTCCTATGTGCTCAAAAACACGAATTTCTAAAGTGATATTTTTGGATTTGAACAACACTTTTTAGCGGATACTTTTGGGTCTGTATAAAATACATTTTTTGATACTTTTGGGCTAATTTTGATTTGTGGATGGACCTCCCCGTATAAGCATGGTATAAGTTACTCCCCTGGGGTGTGTCAGAAAAAATACCACAGTACATTCCTGTTATAGCAATATCAAATGTTGCTTGAGAACTTGCCCCTTTTAACCGAATGTGTCACTGTGAACGGGGCAATTGGGGTCTACATTTGATTGAATAGTTTTGCATATTTGGATCAATATTGGTCTGACTGTACACCTTTAGAGTGAATTTAAGCGGAGTGACAATAAAAGGAGCCAACTCTTTACTGTTTTTTATATCTATATTGATCTTTTCGGATGATAAAGGTGTAACGTAACGATTCCTGTAGGTTTTTAAATCTTGTTTTGCCAGATTGACGTTTGTGTAAAGTGATTTTACATCTATGGCAACGAATTCTGTGAAATGCTAGAATGCATATCGAGAGTTTGCTGTAAAAATAAGGTTACCTGTTTTTGAAGCCAAATCAAAAAGTTATTTGCTTTTCTGAAAAGAACCAATTGAGTCAATCGTAAGAATGACTGAAAACATACTACCACAGGGTACTGTACAATAAAACTTTTAATTGTATTAGAAGAAGGAACAATTTCAAGCCAGAGGGGCATTAAAGCTGTTTTTATGGTTGTCTGGTTTCCCATAAAGACGATTTGTTATTCTATAGAATTTGCAATCTGATTAGTGGATAGCAATATTTAGAACTTATTTCTTATTGTCCAGACTCTTTCGAAAGCAGTATTGTCAACTAAAAATGAACTTGTTTGTCTGGAATATGATTTAATTCGCTGAAGTCCTATTTTGTAGAAATATCCAAAAAGCGGTTACACGCACAATTAACACACAGGAGCATAAAACTTGCGATTTGCAAAAATCCGTCAGATTGGATGGTTGCAGAGTTAGAGGTAAGTTTGGACATTTTTGGCATCTCATTTCTTCTATTCCAACTGTTTAACTTGCTTCATACTAATTCGAAACCTCTTTTCACGAAAATATACTCAACAAATATCTATTATTTAGCGTATTTTTCTGTTTAATACTTGCATTAAATTTCGTTCTTTTTTGTATATAATTTATTTGCAAATAAGAATTCTCTGACTGTGAAAAGGTTGTTGTACTGAAAAGCTTTTGGTCATCTGATTATTTTCTTTTAAACATTTTTAAACATGATTTATTCGTAGGATGAATTTAGCACTTTTTCGTGCTCTCGTTATCTTTTCCTGGATTGTTCTTAGCTAAAAGTTAGGCTCTAAAAAACGCTAAAGAATTGTTTATGTCTTAGAAACTATTTCTGTTCTCTAATCAGTCTATAGCTATATTCTGTTTTCAACAAAGCCAAACAACAAGAGAGAAGTTTGAACTCTTCTACAACCGTACCTCTGAATCACAAATACATAGCTATAGCATACATACTCACATTTTGAGCACTTTTGTACTTGAAATCTTGCTCGGATCATTCATCCAGTTGTCTTGAAACTATAAATAATTCAATAGTTCAAGAACATTTTTATGATTTCTTGAGTTTGTACTTCATACGAAATTTTGATTCAACACTTTTAGTTTTGAAAGTATAACACAAAGCAAAAAGTAACTTCCTAAAAAGCAATTGAAGATTTATAAGGTGGTAAAATGCATCGTCAATGGAAGTCACAACCGGGACTAACTCGTCGCAAAAATAGATGTAATAGCATCTCCGCTGAATTTAGTTGATCTCAAGAAGAGACATTTCAAGTGAAGTAAATTTTAAGTTAGAACATATTGTCAAAAACTAATGGCCTTGCATAGGAAACATTTACCGAGCACAGCCTCCTAGAGGTATTTCTTTCTGTCTAGAGGTTTTTCTTTCTTCTTTCTTCTAGTACTTTTTATGCAGGCATTCATTGAAATAAAACCGAACAAGGAATACTAAAGCTGTTTTCGTTGGTAAATATACAGATGACATACACGATTAAGTCAATAATAAAAGCCTTGGATCTCTGCTTGGCTAGTTGAAGTCAAATGGTTGTAAATGGTAAATGAAGAATGTAAATGGAATTACAGCCGGGAAGATTTAAGTAGAGTACGTTTAGCAAATCCTTTGCTTCAACTTAAAGTCCATATTCAAATGAAATGTGTTTGTATTCTTAGTGTGAACGATGAGGAGCCTGATTCTGTTATTCCTGCTTTGTGCAGTCTTTGCAGCATTTACAAACGGTAAGGGTCTCATTTTTTAACTTCGTCTAAATATTGCTAATCAACAAGAACAAACCGTGTTTACTTTTGCAAAAGTTTATTAAGACATTATATTGACGAGTATAACAGGAATAAGCTTCAGTGAGGTAAATTATTTTTCAGTGAAATCCGTTAGAAATTAAAAGTGATGTAAACATATTGTAAACGAAATGGCCAGATAGGTTTGAGGAGCAGTAGTAGTGGTGTAAGAAGCCAGTTCAAGGGTATAAAAGTCTTATATCGGCTTTCAATCTTTCATTGGGAATATTTTTAACCAAAGATTTAGATCTATCGACACTGCTGTAACTTCAATAAAGTTATGCATTGAAGGTCATTCGCGTTCAGATAAAAGGAGAACTGACACGCAAAAATACTTTGGCTTTTCCTGGGCAGAATGCGTCGCTGACTTCAAACCTGGTAAAATGTTTCTTATCAGATTCGCTGTTTCTATTTTTTGTGGACTTTTATCGGCCAATTACGTCTTAGCCAGGATTTGGCTATCACAATTGACATGTTAACAATGGCTTTTTAAAGTTTTTCATCGCAACGGTGAAAGTCAAAGCGAAATCTCGTGTATTACTGAAATTAATCTGCAATAAGAAGACAAAAAATTGTCAGACCTGTCATTTATAAGTTTTAAGAAGCTAAAAAATCATAGTTGCAGGTCTGCTAAGACGCTGGTATTCACATTAAGTTTATTCTTATGCCATGATAACTTCGAACCAGCATTCTTTAAGAGATTGCAAAAACCTCTAAGCTTATGAAAAAAGGAATCGTCTTTGTTTGAAAACTGATGCCGTTTCTCCAAAGTTTTCTTTTCTATTATTACAAATAAAATCGCAACAGCGAGGGGAATTAGCAATATCCAAAAAACAAACAAAGTCCTGTCAAGACGGCGGTAAAAGCAATTTTACAATGTGCATTAAAAAAAACTATACTGTGCTTTTTGGGCGCATAAATAAGAATTCCAGAAAAAAATGGGTCATGGGAGCTGGGAGTGTGACTAAAAAATCATTTGGCTGAAATTAATTGTCCCATTTTAACAGAGGATGAGGTACTAGGGAACAGTCTTGTCTTGCAAAACACCATTTTGCATCTAAGTTTAAACTGTTTACAAAAGAAGAAAATGTGTCAGTTATTATTACTATTACATCTAATCAGCTACTCGAGTTCTCTGACTAGTGGCTCAAGTTCTAAAGAACAGTTAAGAAATAAGAACAAATTTGTGACTCAACATTTTCTTTTGCCTCAACCCCTTATCAGTTCCCGAAACCCTTCACGCCCTGTGAAAACGGCATAGATACGGCTTTTGACCCCCCTTTCCGACCCCTTTGCGAACTCTCTCGGTATAACGAACCCCGGATAAAATGAACTCTCGATATAACAAACCAAACTATGGGTCCCTTCGTCATAATAATCCTCAATATAACAAACTTTTTATAACTTTTCCTCCGTTATTTTTATATATTTTTTTATATCTTTATATATTTTTTTATTTATATATTTATATATTTATATTTTTTTATGTGCATCGATCAATTTCTCTTGGGGGAAATTCCTATTGTCATCGGCAAGACATGTTGATGATGCATTTCAAGCCCTGGCTGATAGGCTCAGAGTACGAGATGAACGTTTGATCGCTTCAAAAATTTAACAGATGAGTGTGATGTAATGAGAATGGGTACATTGACACTACAGAATACCTTTCTACATATGAGACATTGTCAATGAGTGACGACAAGATTTTATTGATAGATCCAGATTGAGAAGCAGAGGATTGTTTTCCTCTGCTTCTCAATCTGGATCTATAAGAATGTGACGTAATCGAAGACTTTATTCAGCCGCCAACTATAATTGAAGCGATATCAGCTTTGCCAATTTGTGTGCACCAAATTGTAACAGGAGCATAAAGATCTTCATTTTCGATGACCAACCATTAGTAATATTTGAATTCAGCTTTGTTTTTTGGAGCAAAATGTGCACAGAAGTTGGAGATAGCCTAAGCAAGCCCACCGCAAATTTTTCCGGCGTGAACAACTGCGAAAAGACCGAAAATGTTTTTATCCTATAATATTGGAAATTCAGTTAGTGTCATTCTCAAGGAGACTAGTACCGCAAATCCTCGAATAAGCCCCCGGGGCTTATTTGCAAAAATGAATTTTTTGATGGAGGCTTATTCAAGGGGGAGGGGGGCTTATTCGAAGGGTGGCTTATTTCAAAGTTTAGTATTTTCCTTAAAGTGTCTATGTAACGAAATCTCATGTCTTGTATTTTTTAGACTTATATTTTCCCATCTTTTCTGATACGTTTGACAACAAAATTGTCTTAATTTGACCAGCAAATGTGTGTTTAATCAGACTTTGAAATTATTCAGTACTTGCGAAAACCAAGGCCAGTTTTTGTCGTCACAGTGATGAGTCGGGTCGACAACAATTAGAAAACTGCGGTTGTACAGATAGGTTTTAGTGAGGGAGATATACAGAAAAAGTGTGCAAATTGTGATACAAGCACCGAAATTTTAGAAAACACCAAGTTTGATACGCTGAAAAAGATGTGCTATAGACTCCAAGTCGTATCTTGCCCATAAAATCTATTTTTAGACTGGGGGTACTTCGGTCAAGACCCTTCATTGTACCTTTGGTCATAAATGGAGAACTCCAGGTCATAGAAAGTTGAAATTCACAAGAAAAGGCAGTTTAACGAGCCGAAAAAGATGTAAAATAGACTCAAATCATTTTATGCCCCCTCAATTGTATTTTTAAACTGGGATACTCTGGTCCAGACCCCTGGCCATAACTGGAGAACCCCAGGCCATAGAAACTTGGAATTCTCAATATAAAGGCAGTTTGACATGCAGAAAAAGATTGCATAAAGAACCGAATCATACTTTGCCCCTAAGTTCTATTTTTAGACTGAGGGTGCTCTGATACAGACCCCTAATTCTACCATTGGCCATAAACGGAGAACGGAAATTCTCAATATAAAGGCAGTTTGATACGCTGACAAAGATAGTGCAAGATATGATATAGTTCCTACTCATATCTTGAACTCTAAAAATAGAAAAAGGGGGAAACATCCAGTCGGGGTCCATATCCTATCGTTTTAAGTGTACGAAACTGCCTCTTATTGCACAGTTTCATGCTATTCTACCAAAGTTAGACTGAGATACGATAATACCGTCAATAAAAGTCTAGGGCATATTACCCCAGTCTAAAAATATAACAAGGGGGGCAATTTTAAATTCGACGACAAATGCACAATTCAACGTAATAACTGATTTAACTGGTCTGAATGAATGGTTTCGCCTCGACTCATCACTGTGACGTCACAGCTGGAAATAAAATTTCACAATGCAACTGCAAAATATGCATACTTTGACACTCAATAAAAAAGAACCATTTAACTTATCGGAATTCTGTTTTTTGTATAAGAACAAAGGCGAAGGATTCTATAGATTTCTTTTAAAATGTTGGAATGGTAAATTTCGCTGCATAGGCACTTTAAAGGTCGACATAAAATCGACATAATTTTCTTAATGGAAGAAATTGAGAAATTACAAAAAGACCTTTTTCAATTTTGGTCTCCAGTCGAAGGAAGTAATACTGTATAGCTATTGTCCTGTGAGGGCTTTCTTGAAATAAGATATTATTTTGCAATTATTATTTCCATGGGGGCTTATCGAGATGGGGGCTTATTTAACAAAGATGAATTTTTAGGAGGAGGCTTTTTCGAAAGGGGGGGGGGGCTTATTCGAGCGTGGGGACTTACTCGAAGATTAACGGTAAGCGTCACTTCTTCTCGAGTATATTTTGGTCTTTTCTTTAAATTAGGTAATGAGATGTTAATTTTGAGGAATTTTCTATATTACTTTATTCGCGAGAAACATTGCAATGGATTTAAAACATCTACTCGATGATTTGAGGTACATTTTATCGATTTGATTCTATTGGAGTACATCACAATGGGGTCTAGATGTAATAGAGTAATTGTATTATGTTTGGTTTTGTGCAACTTTTTGAAGAATTGACAACTAAGGATGGTGTTGAATTTGATGTCTCCAGGGTGGAGAGATGTTATTCCCGAGTACCTCAAGGGTCTGTGATGGGTCCCTTTATGTCTTCTTTCCCATTTAAATGACCTCTGCATCAACTTGAAAACTGTCATTTGGCTATTTCCAGTCGATACTTTGTTTGCAGTGATTGAATATGAGATTATTGGTAGCGAAGAATTTAATTAAATTCTCCAGATAATATGAGCCTGACAACGCAATGAATTTTGATACCTTTAGAAGGAAAAAAGGTACCTCTCCTACAAAAAAGAACGAATTTACAAGAGAAGCAAGCAAAATATCTCGAGTTGATTTTCGATTCATGATGAAGTTTGCATACGCGGAATCATCTGACTCAAACTATTTCCTTAACCTAACTTGATGTTCTTAATCTAACGTACAAACGATATTTCTGGCCTCAACTTGTCAGGTCTTGACTATATGTCCGACATCAACTATGGTGACCAGTGTTAAGGTAAGATCTAACCCTGAAAAATGAAAAAAATATTAAGCTAGTGTTCTGCAGCCCTTACTGTCTCTGGTGCATCAAGAGGCAAATGCTTTACAATGAATTGAGGTATAGCCCCTGTACAGTAGAAGATTGTGCCAGGAGTTAGGTGACTCCTCTAACTTAAAGAATAATCAACGACCTGAATTATCTCAATGTCCCTTCTGAAGGATATCTGTCCTTTCCATAGTTACTTTTTAAGAGCAATATGCACGTGAATCTTTTTGTGTCCGTTATTGGAAAAGTTTATAATGCATTTTATGTTTCATGCATAGTGGAAACTTGCTGACCTAACCTCCTTTCCCAAAATGGATGGCAGGTAGTCAGTTAGCTTTTTTGTTTCTTAATTGATTTCGATCTTATGAATAAGAAATTACAAGTCTCTCCGAACAAACAGATAACGAGAAAGGAGAATCCACCTGGTGACTAAGCAGTCATGAGCGCCGTCCATTATTGACAAAGATTTCACAAACTTCTCTCTACATAGATATAAGCAGACTTTCTTTCTTTAATCGCATTAAAAATAGTTATCTTGAGATTATTTTCGGCTTTACGTGATGCCTTTATTCTTCAGTCATGAGCTTTCATATTGAATGCCATTGCTTATGATAACGTGTCTATTTTAAAGCTTTAGGTGAAATCGAGAATGAAGAAGCCAATGACGTGAATACAGAGATAGAACAGGATGAGAACTTTGATGCCGATAACCAGTTGTCTCGTGACAATGGAGATGAGGACCTAGAAAGCAATGATGAGACAAAGAAAGGTTCTTGAGATTTTCCAATCCTACTTCATAATCAAATCTTTTACAAAAGTTTTGCAAGACATCTTGAATACTTTTGTATCAAACATAAAATATTTCAAAAAGTTAAATATATGCTTTGCATTAACGTTACGTTTAATGCTTCGTTCGTAGCAAACACAATTGTAAACTTTCTGAAATGTTCTTCAAGTTTGTCTTCTATTCTTGAAAATAGCAATCACGAGTTTAATTATGTTAAATGTATGGTCTTTTTTGTTTCCTTTTTAATCCAAATCATGAAATGTAATACCTTTTGAAAATAAATTGATATGAAGTAAATCTCCTTGCAGATATATGGTATCGTTCGTTTGTCCGCCGCCGCCGTCGTGCCTATGTCTTCCGCCGCCGTGTTGCCTATGTGCGCCGCCGTCGTTTCTATTACCGCCGCCGCCGTGCCTATGGCGGTTAAATTCCTTCATGGAAAGTTCGTCCGCTAACTCTATGGACACGGCACTGGCATGTGCGTAGTTGATAAGTCTGTACGAATGCTATTACTACAAAGATAACGTATAGACAGACTTAGATGCCATTTTTCATCAATTTGTATCCACATTTTAGCAATATACTTAGCCTGGAAAATTTTGTGTCTTAAATGGAACTAAATTCTCATTCGTAAGCATTCTTCCGTTTTTATCTCTAAAAAAGCATGATGGATAATTAGGCAGGGCTATAATTAGCAAGAAACTGAAGCGAATTTCTCAAGGCTGTTAGTCAAATCGGATACCAGCAGTGGCGGACTGGCTCAGAATTTTTAACCGGCCACAAATACCTAGAGGGGCCCAGGTGGGTGTGGTCTGAAAATCAGGGCGTGGCCAAGTGAGCATTTCATCATAATCGATCAATTTCTAAGCAACATAACATATATAGCACTAACAGCAAAGTTGAGCTGTTGATTACAAATGGGTGCTGAGTACACTAATTGAAAATTAACATTAAATAATAAAAATTCTGTCTGATTTGGATTTCAGTAATTTTGCACAAGAGACTTTCTCGAAGAAACAAAGTTAAAAGTTATAAGAAAACTAGCCTAAATGCGTAAAGGATAGTAAGTTTAAATTACAGAATATCTGAGGTGTGAGGAAGCCTTATCTTTACTGAAACTTAAGACCTAGAAATAGCAAACTAGAAAGGAAGGTGCACTGATTCGATTTTTAGAAGTTGTGGCTCACATGCGGAATAAGTTGTGGCTCACATGCGGAATACATTACATTGTACAAATTTCTATCAAAAATTCAAAATGGAAAAACGTGCTCAGCGACAAATAAAGCCAAAGCGAATCATTTCTATATAGGAAAATTTGATATCTTAATCATGATGTTACAACAAAATCATAGCAAGAAGGTTCCCTATCATTTTTGTGTAATCATCCGCTAAATTGGTTTGCTGTCCGTATTTTAGACTTAATACGTGCTTACAAACTATATTTTTCACAAAACTTTTAAGTTTATCATTTCGAAGACCGTTTCAATCAAATGCTACCGGAAGTTGCATTTCTTTAATTTGCTTTCCAAGAAACTAGTGATCAGTCCTGTCCCCTTTTTGCATCAACTTGCCTTCCTTTCTGAGAACCATTTGCGATTCGAAGTTTATTCGTCCATTATGTGCAATTTGGCTAATTCTTGCAATTTTATTGACGTCTTTTTTATGTCATTTTTTCATTCCATGAGGCAATACCTTTACCTGTTCATGTTTTATACTAGACAGTCCAACACAAGCAAAAAGCTAGATTATTCGGTAAACGAATTTTTAAGACGATGCAGCAAACCCCGTTGAAGTATCATTCACATCGCATTATCTTAACGCTATGGCTTGAGTCAAAGAAAAAGTTAACGCCGAGGTTGTTACTCAATCACTCCTTACTTTTTTGCTAACTGGCAAAAATTTAAGTGAACTCTTCAGTTAATGCCGGGTAGATTAACTGAACCTGGGTCTATGAAAAATAAAAAAATTCAGAAAATTCCATTATCTTAGGCCCCGTTCACACGGGAACGCAATCGTTCCTTTCCGTTCTTTTCCGTTCCGAAAAGCGGAACGCTCAGGGGTTGTGTTCACACGGGAACGCTTCAAACGACATCGTTCCGTTCCAAAAAGTGGAACGATAAGATAAGTGATACGAAAAGTGGAACGGTACGCAATCGTTCCGTTCCGTTCCCGTGTGAACGCGCAGAACTGGTCCAGAAAATGGAACGATAAGAGTTTTGCCCTTGGCGCATGCGTCTGTGTTGTTGTTGAGGGAAGGAAAAGGGGACAATAATAAACTCAGCGAAGAAAATGGAGGATTTCAAGAACACCATTGGTTGAATCTCGCCGTTAGTCCATTTAAAAGATTCAACACCATTCTGCAAACATTGAAATTCCTTCCTTTTAGGGTTGGCTTCAATTTTCCCACGAGCTTGCTTATTTTGGAGCGCCTTTGTATTCTCCATTCATTCAAATTGTTTAAAAAATTCAGAGACAGCTCAGAGATAAATCGAAATGATGAAATCTATCTCCATTATGGACATGCGCATTAAAAATCATTCGCTTATTTTGGCGCGCAAATTGCAGAACGGAACGATTGCGTTCCCGTCTGAACATAAACAAAAATCGATACGCAATCGTTCCGTTACCGTGTGAACAGTATACCTTTTCGTTCCAGAAACTGGAACAAAAATGGAACGGAACGATTGCGTTCCCGTGTGAAGGGGGCCTTAAAATGTCGACCAAATTCATTTTATAACCACATGCTATGACGTTCATTCAACCTCAGTTTTGATGTAATCCATGATATTTATTATTCGTAATGGGACATCTTAAGGCCCCATATTCCTTAAATGGGGCCCTTTTTCTGCAAAGATGGGGCCCTCTTTGCCAAATTTTAAAGGGGGCTCACCGGCCACGGGCCGATGGACCGATGGGCCGATGGGCCGGTGGGCCAGTCCGCCACTGGATACCAGCATGAAAGTTTGTCCACAAGGGTAGTTTTGGGCGCTGAGCAAGATAAGATGCAGATCCCAGCTGCTAGTTGTGATACCAGTATCAAAATGTCAGGTAAGATATCAGTTAAATTTTGAAAAAAATTATTTCAAAAACGATATATGATCAATTCCAAATTCGATTCAAAAATTCCTTGAACGTACGGGACAAGTATCCTTGTTTGCTTTTCTTAGAAATGAAGATCCAGATATTCTGGATGAAGATGTTGAGGAAACAGCGACGTCACAGTTGCAAACAACAACAGAAGGCCCACCAAAGAAACGTTCAAGGAATTTTTGACCTCCTTTTTGACCAAAGAATAAATTATCAATGCTGCTGCAGCCTTGCTTCTTCTTTCTTCTTTCTCGGTAATCGTCTTCCGAATCCTCCACTTTTTCAATTTCACTCAACTCCTACTCAAAACAAACTTGCGGGCCAAAGTGTTAATCATATGAGCAATATTTTATGTTAATTGTCGACCATTTTAAAAAACTTGAAGATGATGGAAATATTTTTGAACAGCGGTCAAAAGTTTTCCCCTCAAGACGGATTAAAATTCCTCAAGATGGATTAAATTTCCACTCAACAAGCAAATACAAGCAACTTGAAGCGTACACTATTACATTCTCTCGTTTTCCGCAACCACAGAAAAAATGTGAAGCAAATTGTACCTGAATGTGATAGTGTAATAGGGCCTTACTAGTTTTTTGCTGTTTGACTTTTGGAATTGTGTAGTGCAAGAAAAATGAGTTTATGGCTAATCATTTTCGTTTTCAAGAGTCCGTCCTGCTCTGGGGAACCAGAACAACTTCACCTAATTTAGATGGACCGTAATATAATGTCACTCTCTAGTGCTATTATGCACTCTGTACGCTATCTCTTCCACACACATGTTTTTTCCATCTCTTTTTTCCTTTCTTTCTCGATTGATAACAGTCAGTGCTAGGATTTTGGAACCGATTTTGCCACAACATACTACATCGGTCTGTTATTGAAGTGTATCGCTAATTCTGACTTCTCCCAAGTTTCTGGGGGAATCTCATAAAATGTATCTCTTCAGGGGATTTTTGCTGAGATAAAGTCTGCCAGGTACTCGTGTAACTCTTCATTCTTTCGAAGGATTTTCATGAAATTTGCTACAACTTTAAAAGTATCTACATTGTCACTTAAAATCTCTTGTAGCCTAGATTGAACTGCAAAATTTCATTTATTTTGACCCTTTTGCTTCCGCTTATTTGGATACCTTGAAATAAACGGCCCTTGATGGAGCACAAAAGAAAACTGTAACATAAGCTTAGGCAAGCCAGATTCCTTCTTTAACTTTAAATTTTCCACCGAAATCAATTCTTGTAACTGTAAATAAAAAAATATCTGCTATTCTTTTCTCTAGTAAAATAGCTAGGTCCGGAGCAGGATTTTGATTAGCGTGTGTAATTTTACATTTTCACTATTCCCTCTTACTTTCTTTAGACTTGTTCTCAATCTTGAAACCTAAAGCTTTTCTTTGACTCTCGCCATAGCAATGGTTGCTCCTTCATGGCTTATATCTTTATTTGCTTCTTCACATACCTTTGTTTGCATACTCCTATCTCTGAGGTATATTAACTGGCTCTGCTGTTCATCTGGAATTCTACCTACACATCTTATAATTCGTTCTATAAATTTCATTAACGCTAGTTGCTGTGATTCTTTTGAATGGAAATCAACATATTCTTAAGATCACCTTGTCAAGCACTTGGCTGCTTTGACTACTTTCTGTTAGATTGTGATCTCATTGTTTCCTTGTGTTGCATTGTTATGCTAATTATGTTGACTTATGATTCTCGTTGTTTTAAAATGGCGTTTATTTCATGCGTTCTGATATCAATCTAAATCGCTTCCATCTTGCAAATGAATATAGTTTAACACATTCAACGTTTTCAAAGGCCCTGAAAATATCTGATGTTGGATTTTCTGAGATTTTGCACCTGAATATTACCTTTTAAGCTTTCTTGAGAGACCCTTTTTTGAAGGCAGCATTAAAAATTCCATTTTACTCCATTGTTACCAGAACATTCTCTGTTTTGCTTAATTTTCATCATCTCTAGATTGCAATCTTTTAACGTAATCCTTTCCTCGGGCCAATTCCATTTATCTACAAGCTAATCAGGTCCTTTCCACCAATCTTGTTTTCTGTATTTGTTTAACAGTGGTGCCCCTAGTACCGTAAAAGGCATGGTTCAAATTTCTTTGAAAGCATAAATTTAATTCTCCTGTTTTTTCTTTCATTCATTTTGCTCTCTTGTTGTTCTGATTATATCAATTTTGTTCGTTTGGCTCTCTGTCCAACAAAAGTTCTCTCGGTTTGGCCATCTTTTCGATGCTCGGTTTGTTCTCTCTGTAATTTTGATCCCCATATGACATGCTAGCAACTCTTGTCTAGCAAAGATAAACACCCTATTTGAAATTCTTTTCTCTGAAAATAATAAACCTTTGATATCTCCCGCTTGTTTGCACTAGCCTACATTTGCAACTGTTTAAGCAGATACTTTATTTGTATCCGTCAAGTGATGTAGCACAATCATTGTAACGTCTTTCAGGAATGGTACAATTGCACCTGGCACCTCAGAATTCTGCAGATCATTTAACAATGTTGTTCTTTTCTCTCAGAACTCTTGACTAACCTTAATAATATTTCTCGTCTACTTCTAATCTGAACAAATGCTTTCCCTAAACATTGTTTCAAACAAAATCCCTAGATTGAAGACAAAGCCTTTAAATTGAAGACAATGTTTTCAGCAGTTTTCTCTTT
>NW_027019640.1:11528186-11539484 GCF_013076305.1 Rhopilema esculentum
TACATTGAACGTCTATTGGATTGTACAAATTTCTATCAAAAATTCAAAATGGAAAAACGTGCTCAGCGACAAATAAAGCCAAAGCGTTTCTATATACGAAAATTTGATATCTTAATCATGATGTTACAGCTAAATCATAGCAAGAAGGTTCCCTTTAATTTTTGTGTAATCATCCGCTAAATTGGTTTGCTGTCCGTATTTTAGACTTAATACGTGCTTACAAACTATATTTTTCACAAAACTTTTAAGTTTATCATTTCGAAGACCGTTTCAATCAAATGCTACCGGAAGTTGCATTTCTTTAATTTGCTTTCAAAGAAACTAGTGATTAGTCCTGTCCCCTTTTTGCATCAACTTTGCCTTCCTTTCTGAGAACCATTTGCGATTCGAAGTTTATTTGTCCATTATGTGCAATTTGGCTAATTCTTGCCATTTTATTGACATCTTTTTTATGTCAATTTTTCATTCCATGAGGCAACACCTTTACCTGTTCGTGTTTTATACTAGACAGTCCATTTCAAGCAAAAAACTAGATTATTCGGTAAACGAATCTTCAAGACAATGCAACAAACCCTGTTGAAGTATCATTCACATCGCATTATCTTAACGCTATGGCTTGAGTCAAAAAAAAAGTTAACGCCGAGTTTGTTACTCAATCACTCCTTACTTTTTTGCTAACTGGCAAAAATTTAAGTGAACTCTTCAGTTAATGCCGGGTAGATTAACTGAACCTGGGTCTATGAAAAATAAAAAAATTCAGAAAATTCCATTATCTTAGGCCCCGTTCACACGGGAACGCAATCGTTCCTTTCCGTTCTTTTCCGTTCCGAAAAGCGGAACGCTCAGGGGTTGTGTTCACACGGGAACGCTTCAAACGACATCGTTCCGTTCCAAAAAGTGGAACGATAAAATAAGTGATACGAAAAGTGGAACGGTACGCAATTGTTCCGTTCCGTTCCCGTGTGAACGCGCAGAACTGGTCCAGAAAATGGAACGATAAGAGTTTTGCCCTTGGCCCATGCGTCTGTGTTGTTGTTGAGGGAAGGAAAAGGTGACAATAATAAACTCAGCGAAGAAAATGGAGGATTTCAAAAACACCATTGGTTGAATCTCGCCGTTAGTCCATTTAAAAGATTCAACACCATCCTGCAAACATTGAAATTCCTTCCTTTTAGGGTTGGCTTCAATTTTCCCACGAGCTTGCTTATTTTGGGGCGCTTTTGTATTCTCCATTTATTCAAATTGTTCAAAAAATTCAGAGATGGCTCAGAGATAAATCGAAATGATGAAATCTATCCCCATTATAGACATGCGCATTAAAAATCATTCGCTTTTTTTGGCGCGCAAAATGCAGAACGGAACGATTGCGTTCCCGTCTGAACATAAACAAAAATCGATACGCAATCGTTCCGTTACCGTGTGAACAGTATACCTTTTCGTTCAAGAAACTGGAACAAAAATTGAACGGAACGATTGCGTTCCCGTGTGAAGGGGGCCTTAAAATGTCGACCAAATTCATTTTATAACCACATGCTATGACGTTCATTCAACCTCAGTTTTGATGTAATCCATGATATTTATTATTCGTAATGGGACATCTTAAGGCCCCATAGTCCTTAAATGGGGCCCTTTTTCTGCAAAGATGGGGCCCTCTTTGCCAAATTTTAAAGGGGGCTCACCGGCCACGGGCCGATGAACCGATGGGCCGATGGGCCGATGGGCCGGTGGGCCAGTCCGCCACTGGATACAAGCATGAAAATTTGTCCACAAGGGTAGTTTTGGGCGCTGAGCAAGATAAGAAACAGCTCCCAGCTGAGAAATGTCCCCAAGTCCAATCTTTAGAACCGTTGTATTAAATCCCAGGTCCTAAAAGCATTTATTCTGATACTTTCGCTGCTAGTTGTGATACCAGTATCAAAATGTCAGGTAAGATATCAGTTAAATTTTGAAAAAAATTATTTCAAAAACGATATATGATCAATTCTAAATTCGATTCAAAAATTCCTTGAACGTACGGGACAAGTATCCTTGTTTGCTTTTCTTAGAAATGAAGATCCAGATATTCTGGATGAAGATGTTGAGGAAACAGCGACGCCACAGTTGCAAACAACAACAGAAGGCCCACCAAAGAAACGTTCAAGGAATTTTTGACCTCCTTTTTGACCAAAGAATAAATTATCAATGCTGCTGCAGCCTTGCTTCTTCTTTCTTCTTTCTCGGTAATCGTCTTCCGAATCCTCCACTTTTCAATTTCACTCAACTCCTACTCAAAACAAACTTGCGGGCCAAAGTGTTAATCATATGAGCAATATTTTATGTTAATTGTCGACCATTTTAAAAACTTGAAGATGATGGAAATATTTTTGAACAGCGGTCAAAAGTTTTCCCCTCAAGATGGATTAAAATTCCTCAAGATGGGTTAAATTTCCACTCAACAAGCAAATACAAGCAACTTGAAGCGTACACTATTACATTCTCTCGTTTTCCGCAACCACAGAAAAAATGTGAAGCAAATTGTACCTGAATGTGATAGTGTAATAGGGCCTTACTAGTTTTTTGCTGTTTGACTTTTGGAATTGTGTAGTGCAAGAAAAATGAGTTGATGGCTAATCATTTTCGTTTTCAAGAGTCCGTCCTGCTCTGGGGAACCAGAACAACTTCACCTAATTTAGATGGACCGTAATATAATGTCACTCTCTAGTGCTATTATGCACTCTGTACGCTATCTCTTCCACACACATGTTTTTTCCATCTCTTTTTTCCTTTCTTTCTCGATTGATAACAGTCAGTGCTAGGATTTTGGAACCGATTTTGCCACAACATACTACATCGGTCTGTTATTGAAGTGTATCGCTAATTCTGACTTCTCCCAAGTTTCTGGGGGAATCTCATAAAATGTATCTCTTCAGGGGATTTTTGCTGAGATAAAGTCTGCCAGGTACTCGTGTAACTCTTCATTCTTTCGAAGGATTTTCATGAAATTTGCTACAACTTTAAAAGTATCTACATTGTCACTTAAAATCTCTTGTAGCCTAGATTGAACTGCAAAATTTCATTTATTTTGACCCTTTTGCTTCCGCTTATTTGGATACCTTGAAATAAACGGCTCTTGATGGAGCACAAAAGAAAACTGTAACATAAGCTTAGGCAAGCCAAATTCCTTCTTTAACTTTGAATTTTCCACCGAAATCAATTCTTGTAACTGTAAATGAAAAAATATCTGCTATTCTTTTCTCTAGTAAAATAGCTAGGTCCGGAGCAGGATTTTGATTAGCGTGTGTAATTTTACATTTTCACTATTCCCTCTTACTTTCTTTAGACTTGTTCTCAATCTTGAAACCTAAAGCTTTTCTTTGACTCTCGCCATAGCAATGGTTGCTCCTTCATGGCTTATATCTTTATTTGCTTCTTAACATACCTTTGTTTGCATACTCCTATCTCTGAGGTATATTAACTGGCTCTGCTGTTCATCTGGAATTCTACCTACACATCTTATAATTCGGTCTATAAATTTCATTAACGCTAGTTGCTGTGATTCTTTTGAATGGAAATCAACACATTCTTAAGATCACCTTGTCAAGCACTTGGCTGCTTTGACTACTTTCTGTTAGATTGTGATCTCATTGTTTCCTTGTGTTGCATTGTTATGCTAATTATGTTGACTTATGATTCTCGTTGTTTTAAAATGGCGTTTATTTCATGCGTTCTGATATCAATCTAAATCGCTTCCATCTTGCAAATGAATATAGTTTAACACATTCAACGTTTTCAAAGGCCCTGAAAATATCTGATGTTGGATTTTCTGAGATTTTGCACCTGAATATTACCTTTTAAGCTTTCTTGAGAGACCCTTTTTTGAAGGCAGCATTAAAAATTCCATTTTACTCCATTGTTACCAGAACATTCTCTGTTTTGCTTAATTTTCATCATCTCTAGATTGCAATCTTTTAACGTAATCCTTTCCTCGGGCCAATTCCATTTATCTACAAGCTAATCAGGTCCTTTCCACCAATCTTGTTTTCTGTATTTGTTTAACAGTGGTGCCCCTAGTACCGTAAAAGGCATGGTTCAAATTTCTTTGAAAGCATAAATTTAATTCTCCTGTTTTTTCTTTCATTCATTTTGCTCTCTTGTTGTTCTGATTATATCGATTTTGTTCGTTTGGCTCTCTGTCCAACAATAGTTCTCTCGGTTTGGCCATCTTTTCGATGCTCGGTTTGTTCTCTCTGTAATTTTGATCCTCATATGACATGCTAGCAACTCTTGTCTAGCAAAGATAAACACCCTATTTGAAATTCTTTTCTCTGAAAATAATAAACCTTTGATATCTCCCGCTTGTTTGCACTAGCCTACATTTGCAACTGTTTAAGCAGAATACATTTGCAACTTTATTTGTATCCGTCAAGTGATGTAGCACAATCATTGTAACGTCTTTCAGGTATGGTACAATTGCTCCTGGCACCTCAGAATTCTGCAGATCATTTAACAATGTTGTTCTTTTCTCTCAGAACTCTTGACTAACCTTAATAATATTTCTCGTCTACTGCTAATCTGAACAAATGCTTTCCCTAAACATTGTTTCAAACAAAATCCCTAGATTGAAGACAAAGCCTTTAAATTGAAGACAATGTTTTCAGCAGTTTTCTCTTTGTGACAGACAAACGTCGTTTCTGTTCAATCTGTAAAGCATATATCTTCATTCTTGTACCATCCAATGCCAAAAATTTGCTCATTTTCTCTAAGGTGTATTTTTCTTTGCTCATTTGTTTCGGTGGCCTCTTTTTCAAATATTTCCTTATCATTTTTTAGAGCCAGCGAAACTGGAGAGCCATGGTCCATCAATTTTCTTAACAGCTAAACAATTTTTGAGGCAAAGAGAAAAGAAATGTACTTTATCATTCTGAAAGTAACACTGCTTAGTAACCCCTTAAATATGTCTTTAGCTTTAGCTTGGTTGCTATGTCTTAACCATAGAAGACACATATAAAGTTGAATATGGAGATTTAATCAAGGAAATCTGTCATTTTGCATGTTTACAGCGAGTTTCAGCTTGGCTCAGGAAATAGATCCAGAAACCTGATCCAGAATAACTTGGTGCTAGTACAAATTGACAGAGTTTCATTTTTTCAATGGGCTGAGATTGGCACAGGAGGTCTAATTGTTTACAAAAACTTTTTGAGAAACATTACAAAAGGAGAGAAATCAGCTGTTGAAGGAAAAGAGACATCTGGAAAAAACACTTTTGAGGATATGAGAAAGCAAGAATCGGCGGATTTGTTTTTCAAAAGTATCATTAAGAAGACTGCGAAGTTTGATTGTAACGATATTCCATCACCATTAAGAAAGAGAAAATCTAGGCTCAATAATAAATTCTATTAAGACTCGTTTTGATCAGTCCATTTTGAAAGTTTTTCAAATCTAGGGTCTTTTTGTAAAAAGCACATTATTTCCAAAAATTTGAGATCATATGTTACAAAATAATATCCTAACTGTACAAAATAGCTTGATTTTTTTATTTTTAGTTGATATTTCTTCTATTGAAATATCAATATTAATATTTTTTATCAAACCTTGTTTCATTTATCTTTCTCTTTAATTTTATATTAGGTCCTTTTAAGATCTAAAGAAAGTATCACGAGCTATATTACAAAGGTCATTCCAAAACTTAGCAAGACCTTTCCTATTTTAAGTCGACATTACAATAGATGACACCATGTGGCATGTTGATAAAGCAATGATCAGGTAAATTGCCTTGGAAATTCCATCAGTCAAAATACATTTTAGACACAGTTTCTGTTTATCACCATATGATAAACATGTATAAGACACCAAAATTCTAGAATTTTTCTTCGCGTCATCCATGGTGGCGGTCTTTCCTATGCCCTTTCAAGACCTTCTCCACTTTCAAATACATTTAAACGGCCTTGCATTTGGCATCGGTTCAACTCATTACATTGTCTACATACCTAGTCCTTTTGCGTGTTTCTTTGATATCATCATCTTTTTTTACTGTTTTTAGATGATATTGACTTATACCCCCAAAATTGAAGAAAAGCCCTCTCCACCGAATCGAGCTCTTAAAAATATGAAATGCTTCTCAGTTCCTTATTTTATCTTGAACAGAAATCTAGAACCCTGTCTGTCAGATTTATTTAACTCTATTTTCAGGAATGCCTTTTCTGCATCTCCCACAAATCCGGCCACAATAAAAATTGCTGTCATTTTTGATCGTATCAGAAAATCCCATTCCATCTTTTATTTAGGGATGGAGGCCAGGATTCATAAATTCATTGATGGAATAGACATCAACTTATGACTTTGCACTGGTATCAAAGACCATTCTTAATTTGGTACTTATGGCTTCCTCTATGATTTCTGGCTTATGTGGTATGTAAACAACTTTTCTTTGAATATTTCCTGATGCCTTTCTCTATTTCCTTCCTTTATCTTTGACAATATATTTCGTAATCTTCTCCTTCTTTTCATTTGAGGTTTGTGGTATCCTTCCATCTATTCAAGGTTCCTTGACTGAAAATCTTCTATCTTCGGTGTGTTTCAAATTTTCAATAAACTCCTTTGTTATTCTTTCTTTTGATACTCCTTTCCAGGGCCGTCGAGAGACGGGCCGGGCCCCAGGACTGGGACTGTCATGGGGCCCCACCGTCGAAGGCTGCAAAAACCATTATTGGATTACGCCCTTAGCAATGCAGTTAGATGGACTGTAAAAGGCATGAATTTTGAAATCAACGCCCCTGAAACACTTCATTTTGTATTTTAAGGTCTTTAACAGAACATGTAATTAGTGACTATATAAAACAAATCATTAAAACAAATCAGTTTAAAAATCACAGTTAATTTAATGTTTAAAAAACTGCTTTTCTTGCTCTCCTCAAGGCGAAATCCTTAATCTTTTCCCACAATCTTTTCCAGCTGTCGTTCTCTCCCCAACATTCAGGAGAAGCCAATTTTGATTTTGAACCATTATTAATAGTGTGCCCGAATAGCCTGTTAAAATCAGGAGTTTTACGCACAGAAACAAGCGATTGAAGATAAATTCATCCATAACATAACGGCGATTACAACTCGAACGAAAAAATTAGACGAAGTATCATCTTACAGCTCACAGCATGACAGCGTGCAATAAAAGCGGAAGTAAACGTCATTGTTCGTAACTAAACAATAGCTCTATTTTTTGTATATTCTAACACATATAGGGAAATCGTTAATAACTCCAAAAATTGGACAGATATCTCAAAACAAACCTCAGAATCGGGTTCGGCATGCCTCAATCTACCTTTTAGATGCTTATTTAATTCAACTACGGCAATTTTTACAGAATAAATGATAATGTTTTTCTTCTACGTTAGCTTGATGCGTGTCTCCTCCGTAGCGACGGGAGCAAATAGGCAAAACACGTTGAAAAGCATTGACTTATCTAAAAATAAATAGCAAAAGGTAGAAATATCAATATAAAAAACACATTCTCTTCATATTCATCCAAATTTCACACCTCCTGCAACGAGGGTTACAAGTTTTCTTTAAATAAATCAGCTGAGTGATCGACGCGCTCGGGGTCAAATAGGGAAATCGACATTTGGGGTCAAATAGGGAAATGACTAAAAACTGCAAGAAACAAGCACGAAAAAGAAAACTAACCTCATTCCAAGGCAATGAGTAATTAAATCTGCTCTTTCTATTCATCAACTCGCATCACGGCACCTTGCAAAATTCAGAACGATAAAAGCGAAATTCCTTAAGTATATTCCACGACATGTATCCCGAGGGACAATTTACTGTCAAGGAGGCCTCCAGGATTATTGTTAAAATAAAAGTTGAACCCCCTGTGTCCCTTCAATGTTGTCTCTACCTAAGCATCTTTGAAATATGAAAGTAACGATAAATGATAAAACGTTCTGATTTTTCTTTTCTAACATTGCGAGTGGGATTCATGTATTCACACAACTGTACCTCGTTCCTTGTTTTTATTCATACTTAGTGCTAAACTTTAAATCACGTTATATGACATAATATCTCATATCCTGCATGCCACTTTATCTGCATATCCTGTCTATCAACATCGATAAATGATATACCATTCCATATTCAATACCATTCCACATTCCGGATTCCGTATTCCGGATTCCGTATTCCGGATTCCGTGTTTCAAAGGTAGCCCTTTGAACCCTTATTGTGTTTGATGTTTTTCGATTGTAAACCATGAGATATCATGCCATGATTGATAACCCTCCATTTGCGTTGAAAGTTCCCTGTAGTAGGCATCATATAAAAAATGTTTTTAGAAGGCGTCACGATTTGAAAACATCATTGATAAGAGGCGAGCTGCTACTGTCATCAAATTTTCCGACTGGATAAAAGATTGTCACACCCCAGTATTTACGTGCCTGCGCATACAAACGAAACAGATTCGCATTGAAAGAAACTGATTCACGCTGACAGAAAAACTAATCAAGCGAGTTGCACAGAATGAAATCGCATTCGCGCACAATTAGAGCAAGTCGCACAGAAAGAAATCATCATTTTGTTTTATATGACGCTGGCTGTCAGCAAAAGCTTTTCTTCCATATGTTTTTAAATCAAAACAATTGGTATTTAGTTCATTTAAATTGAATTTGTGCCAACCGCAATAGCCAAAGTTTAAGAAGTCGTTACTATCTGACGAGTGAGTCACTTCTTCCTCCGAAGTTGCAAAGTATTGCTCCCACTTTGAACCGGAAAATGATTTCTCTGCATCCGCATTTGAATGTTAAACTAAATCGGAAGAATGTCTTGGCAATATAGGCTATCCAAGATGTCCTACCGATGTGCTGAAGGTGCATGACTTTTTTCAATAAGGCTATCTTCTGCTGCGAAATGAGGCCATCTCATAAATAAAATACTCCATCTGGCATTTTTCTAATGATGGATTTATATATGGATTTGGCTCCTTACACGTGAAATTAAGAAGAACAGCTTTATCTCCTTGTCACAGTACACCTTCAGGAGTTGCAAGACTAGAGCTATGGTTTTGATGGGATATGCAAATACCTTTTCGATAGAGGCAGCCTTGCCAATCACGAAAGCTTGGTGGTCTTCGTTCATTATTGAGACTACTTTCGCTGTTTTCTTGGATCTTTGTGCCCCAGAATGCAGCTTAAGTTTCTGATTATACTTTCGTTGCCGGTGTAATATGCGTTTTGGTACCCTATGCAAATATGTAACATTGTGAAACGCAATGTGTTTCAAATCATGTGATTTCATCGTAGTGCGATATTATGACACTTTATAAATAACATATTGAACACAATGCTTTTTGAGTTTAAAATTTCACATTTTTCAATCAAGAAAACTTTGGAGTCGCCATTAATGTTGTACTTTTTTGCATAAACTTAACAAGGGAAAATACAGCACCGCTTCTTGTTAGTAGCCTCTTGTTAGAAATAGTTCCATTGTTCTTTACATTCTGAACAGTATGAACCAGAACTTTTGTGTTCCCAGACCGGTTCGCATGCTAAATTCCACCATTCGTTTCGGTTCCCTGTTTTTTAAAAGCTTTGGTACATTTTTTATAAGCAAAATAGTCATGCGTTTGTGTACCGGGACCGTTTTGCATGCTTAATTCCACCATTCGTTTTGGTACCATTTTTGTTTAAGTGCTTGGGTACGATTTTGCATACCCAAAATTGCCATGCGTTTGAATACCCGGACCGAAATGCATAAGGTTACCGAAACGCATATGACACCGGCAACAACCTACAATTCGAGCAAAATAGCTCATTTCTTCGAGATATTTCTTCCATGTTAGCGCTAGTGTCATCAGTCCGTGAGAACATTTTGTAAAAACGCCACCAGAAAACGCCAGATGGAGATTTGATGAGACGGCCTGAGTTCGTAACATCAAACCCAAGGAAACATTCAGTGTTTGGTTCAAGAACATTCATGGATGTGCTAATCCTCCTTATGGGGCTAAAGCAATGAAAGTGGAAACAAAGTCAACGCTAAAAATTTAGAAAAAGCACACGAGCAAGCAAACGGCAAAAGAGAGGCATCAAGGCAAGTGCATAAAAAAATTGGAGAGCAAAAGAGTATTTTTACATTGATGAAAAAAAGAGAATCTTATGAGACTTGCTCCCGAATTCTTTCGAAGCGCTGAGGGTCACAGGCCCCTGACAATTCAATTTATCGTAGCTTAAGGAGGAGAAGCATCGGAGACTTCAAAAAGCAAGTAGAAGTCCCTCCAAGATGTAACCACAAAAAGGCGGAAACCAGAATATTTTGCATGGTAACTCGAAAGATGCAAAAGTAGTTGCTGTTGCAAAAGATACTGATTTATGTGTGCTGCTTGTTCATGCAACACAGAAATGCAAACCCATAAATTAGTGGTTTATGTGCATAAATAACAAACAAATCGTCAAGATTTGAAGCATCGCTGAAACTTTTGGTTCCAAAATTTGCTGTATTTTATCACAGATTAATGGAATTGTGGGCTGAGACAACTGCATATGAGCACAACATTGATAAGGTTACTGTGAAAAAAGCTAACGAGGAACCAGAAACAAGTCATCATTAAAAGTCTCTCCGAAGGAGTTATCGCAAAAGCAAAGACATTCGCGAAACAGCAGAATATAGTGGAACAACATATAAAAGCTATTTAGGGACAAAGATATTTATCAAATCTGAAAAAAAACATCTGCAGCAGTTCCAGCAGATCCATAATCACTCAATCAGAAAAGAATTAAGTTGTATCAACTTAACAAGGTCATTTTGGCTACACTGTTTAGGTGCAATTACTACAAGACATGTCCCAAAAGCCTGATGTTGAAATTTGGACGACATACTCGATCGTTTAAAGTCTAAATTTTTTCACAGGTTCACAGGAAAGCAGCTTCATTGAAAAACATATGGAAGAACAGCTTTTGCTGACAGCCAGCGTCATATTAAAACAAAATTATGCTAACGTATCATTTTATGACAATAAAATATTTGATGACGTCATGCAAAATTTGTTATGACGTCATAATGAAGATATTATGTCGGCAAATCTTGCTTAAATATATATCATTTGAAAGCGTGCAATGAGACGAGTCAAAATATGTAAGTTGCGTTAAAAAATAACCCTTCAGTGAGGAGCTAACGATGATTTTGTCTGACTTTTTGCCGTTAAATGGCGTCATCAGTCACGTGACATCCAGGCATTTTCAAAAAAGTCACCTGGCAGATTATAAAGCCTGAACTCCCTACTACCAGAATCCGTTGAGAAAGTAAACATTAGCTTGAATGTCAGATTGTCAAGCTATATGC
>NW_027019640.1:11539584-11558745 GCF_013076305.1 Rhopilema esculentum
AAACTTTTTATAACTTTTCCTCTGTTATTTTTATATATTTTTTTATATCTTTATATATTTTTTTATTAATATATTTATATATTTATATTTTTTTATGTGCATCGATCAATTTCTCTTGGGGGAAATTCCTATTGTCATCGGCAAGACATGTTGATGATGCATTTCAAGCCCTGGCTGATAGGCTCAGAGTACGAGATGAAAGTTTGATCGCTTCAAAAATTTAACAAATGAGTGTGATGTAATGAGAATGGGTACATTGACACTACAGAATACCTTTCTACATATCAGACATTGTCAATGAGTGACGACAAGATTTTATTGATAGATCCAGATTGAGAAGCAGAGGATTGTTTTCCTCTGCTTCTCAATCTGGATCTATAAGAATGTGACGTAATCGAAGACTTTATTCAGCCGCCAACTATAATTGAAGCGATATCAGCTTTGCCAATTTGTGTGCACCAAATTGTAACGGGAGCATAAAGATCTTCATTTTCGATGACCAACCATTAGTAATATTTGAATTCAGCTTTGTTTTTTGGAGCAAATTGTGCACAGAAGTTGGAGATTGCCTAAGCAAGCCCACCGCAAATTTTTCCGGCGTGAACAACTGCGAAAAGACCGAAAAAGTTTTTCTCCTATAATATTGGAAATTCAGTTAGTGTCATTCTCAAGGAGACTAGTACCGCAAATCCTCGAATAAGCCCCCGGGGCTTATTTGCAAAATTGAATTTTTTGATGGAGGCTTATTCAAGGGGGAGGGGGGCTTATTCGAAGGGTGGCTTATTTCAAAGTTTAGTATTTTCCTTAAAGTGTCTATGTAACGAAATTTCATGTCTTGTATTTTTTAGAGTTATATTTTCCCATCTTTTCTGATACGTTTGACAACAAAATTGTCTTAATTTGACCAGCAATTGTGTGTTTAATCAGACTTTGAAATTATTCAGTACTTGCAAAAACCAAGGCCAGTTTTTGTCGTCACAGTGATGAGTCGGGTCGACAACAATCAGAAAACTGCGGTTGTACAGATAGGTTTTAGTGAGGGAGATATACAGAAAAATTGTGCAAATTGTGATACAAGCACCGAAATTTTAGAAAACACCAAGTTTGATACGCTGAAAAAGATGTGCTATAGACTCCAAGTCGTATCTTGTCCATAAAATCTCTTTTTAGACTGGGGGTACTTCGGTCAAGACCCTTCATTGTACCTTTGGTCATAAATGGAGAACTCCAGGTCATAGAAAGTTGAAATTCACAAGAAAAGGCAGTTTAACGAGCCGAAAAAGATGTAAAATAGACTCAAATCATATTTTGCCCCCTCAATTGTATTTTTAAACTGGGATACTCTAGTCCAGACCCCTGGCCATAACTGGAGAACCCCAGGTCATAGAAACTTGGAATTCTCAATATAAAGGCAGTTTGACATGCAGAAAAAGATTGCATAAAGAACCGAATCATACTTCGCCCCTAAGTTCTATTTTTAGACTGAGGGTGCTCTGATACAGACCCCTTATTCTACCATTGGCCATAAACGGAGAACGGAAATTCTCAATATAAAAGCAGTTTGATACGCTGATAAAGATAGTGCAAGATATGATATAGTTCCTATTAACATTTTGAACTCTAAAAATAGAAAAAGGGGGAAACATCCAGTCGGGGTCCATATCCTATCGTTTTAAGTGTACCAAACTGCCTCTTATTGCACAGTTTCATGCTATTCTACCAAAGTTAGACTGAGATACGATAATACCGTCAATAAAAGTCTAGGGCATATTACCCCAGTCTAAAAATATAACAAGGGGGGCAATTTTCAATTCGACGACAAATGCACAATTCAACGTAATAACTGATTTAACTGGTCTGAATGAATGGTTTCGCCTCGACTCATCACTGTGACGTCACAGCTGGAAATAAAATTTCACAATGCAACTGCAAAATATGCATACTTTGACACTCAATAAAAAAAGAACCATTTAACTTATCGGAATTCTGTTTTTTTGTATAAGAACAAAGGCGAAGGATTCTATAGATTTCTTTTAAAATGTTGGAATGGTAAATTTCGCTGCATAGGCACTTTAAAGGTCGACATAAAGTCGACATAATTTTCTTAATGGAAGAAATTGAGAAATTACAAAAAGACCTTTTTCAATTTTGGTCTCCAGTCGAAGGAAGTAATACTGTATAGCTATTGTCCTGTGAGGGCTTTCTTGAAATAAGATATTATTTTGCAATTATTATTTCCATGGGGGCTTATCGAGATGGGGGCTTATTTAACAAAGATGAATTTTTAGGAGGATGCTTTTTCGAAAGGGGGGGGGGCTTATTCGAGCGTGGGGACTTACTCGAAGATTAACGGTAAGCGTCACTTCTTCTCGAGTATATTTTGGTCTTTTCTTTAAATTAGGTAATGAGATGTTAGTTTTGAGGAATTTTCTATATTACTTTATTCACGAGAAACATTGCAATGGATTTAAAACATCTACTCGATGATTTGAGGTACATTTTATCGATTTGATTCTGTTGGAGTACATCACAATGGGGTCTAGATGTAATAGAGTAATTGTATTATGTTTGGTTTTGTGCAACTTTTTGAAGAATTGACAACTAAGGATGGAGTTAAATTTGATGTCTCCAGGGTGGAGGGATTATTATTCCCGAGTACCTCAAGGGTCTGTGATGGGTCCCTTTATGTCTTCTTTCCCATTTAAATGACCTCTGCATCAACTTGAAAACTGTCATTTGGCTATTTCCAGTCGATACTTTGTATGCAGTGATTGAATATGAGATTATTGGTAGCGAAGAATTTAATTAAATTCTTCAGGTAATATGAGCCTGACAACGCAATGAATTTTGATACCTTTAGAAGGAAAAAAGGTACCTCTCCTACAAAAAAGAACGAATTTACAAGAGAAGCAAGCAAAATATCTCGAGTTGATTTTCGATCCATGATGAAGTTTGCATACGCGGAATCATCTGACTCAAACTATTTCCTTAACCTAACTTGATGTTCTTAATCTAACGTACAAACGATATTTCTGGCCTCAACTTGTCAGGTCTTGACTATATGTCCGACATCAACTATGGTGACCAGTGTTAAGGTAAGATCTAACCCTGAAAAATGAAAAAAATATTAAGCTAGTGTTCTGCAGCCCTTACTGTCTCTGGTGCATCAAGAGGCAAATGCTTTACAATGAATTGAGGTATAGCCCCTGTACAGTAGAAGATTGTGCCAGGAGTTAGGTGACTCCTCTAACTTAAAGAATAATCAACGACCTGAATTATCTCAATGTCCCTTCTGAAGGATATCTGTCCTTTCCATAGTTACTTTTTAAGAGCAATATGCACGTGAATCTTTTTGTGTCCGTTATTGGAAAAGTTTATAATGCATTTTATGTTTCATGCATAGTGGAAACTTGCTGACCTAACCTCCTTTCCCAAAATGGATGGCAGGTAGTCAGTTAGCTTTTTTGTTTCTTAATTGATTTCGATCTTATGAATAAGAAATTACAAGTCTCTCCGAACAAACAGATAACGAGAAAGGAGAATCCACCTTGTGACTAAGCAGTCATGAGCGCCGTCCATTATTGACAAAGATTTCACAAACTTCTCTCTACATAGATATAAGCAGACTTTCTTTCTTTAATCGCATTAAAAATGGTTATCTTGAGATTATTTTCGGCTTTACGTGATGCCTTTATTCTTCAGTCATGAGCTTTCATATTGAATGCCTTTGCTTATGATAACGTGTCTATTTTAAAGCTTTAGGTGAAATCGAGAATGAAGAAGCCAATGACGTGAATACAGAGATAGAACAGGATGAGAACCTTGATGCCGATAACCAGTTGTCTCGTGACAATGGAGATGAGGACCTAGAAAGCAATGATGAGACAAAGAAAGGTTCTTGAGATTTTCCAATCCTACTTCATAATCAAATCTTTTACAAAAGTTTTGCAAGACATCTTGAATACTTTTGTATCAAACATAAAATATTTCAAAAAGTTAAATATATGCTTTGCATTAACGTTACGTTTAATGCTTCGTTCGTAGCAAACACAATTGTAAATTTTCTGAAATGTTCTTCAAGTTTGTCTTCTATTCTTGAAAATAGCAATCACGAGTTTAATTATGTTAAATGTATGGTCTTTTTTGTTTCCTTTTTAATCCAAATCATGAAATATATTACCTTTTGAAAATTAATTGATATGAAGTAAATCTCCTTGCAGATGCATGGTATCATTCCTATGGCCGCCGCCGTCGTTCCTATGTCCGCCGCCGTCGTTCCTATGTCCGCCGCCGTCGTTCCTATGTCCGCCGCCGTGGTGCCTATGTGCGCCGCCGTCGTTCCTATTTCCGCCGCCGCCGTGCCTATGGCGGTTAAATTCCTTCATGGAAAGTTCGTCCGCTAACTCTATGGACACGGCACTGGCATGTTCGTAGTTGTTAAGTCTGTACGAATGCTATTACTACAAAGATAACGTATAGACAGACTTAGATGCCATTTTTAATCAATTTCTATACACATTTTAGCAATATACTTAGCCTGGAAAATTTTGTGTCTTACATCGAACTAAATTCTCATTCGCATAGCTTTCTTCCGTTTTAATCTCTAAAAAAGCATGATAGATAATTAGGCAGGGCTATAATTAGCAAGAAACTGCAGCGAATTTCTCAAGGCTGTTAGTCAAATCGGATACCAGCAGTGGCGGACTGGCTCAGAATTTTTAACCGGCCACAAATACCTAGAGGGACCCAGGTGGGTGTGGTCTGAAAATCAGGGCGTGGCCAAGTGAGCATTTCATCATAATCGATCAATTTCTAAGCAACATAGCATATATAGCACTAACAGCAAAGTTGAGCTGTTGATTACAAATGGGTGCTGAGTACACTAATTGAAAATTAACATTAAATAATAAAAATTCTGTCTGATTTGGATTTCAGTAATTTTGCACAAGAGACTTTCTCGAAGAAACAAAGTTAAAAGATATAAGAAAACTAGCCTAAGATGCGTAAAGGATAGTAAGTTTAAATTACAGAATATCTGAGGTGTGAGGAAGCCTTATCTTTACTGAAACTTAAACAAAAGATGGCAGACCTAGAAATAGCAAACTAGAAAGGAAGGTGCACTGATTCGATTTTTAGAAGTTGTGGCTCACATGCGGAATACATTGAACGTCTATTGGATTGTACAAATTTCTATCAAAAATTCAAAATGGAAAAACGTGCTCAGCGACAAATAAAGCCAAAGCGAATCATTTCTATATAGGAAAATTTGATATCTTAATCATGATGTTACAACCAAATCATAGCAAGAAGGTTCCCTATCATTTTTGTGTAATCATCCGCTAAATTGGTTTGCTGTCCGTATTTTAGACTTAATACGTGCTTACAAACTATATTTTTCACAAAACTTTTAAGTTTATCATTTCGAAGACCGTTTCAATCAAATGCTACCGGAAGTTGCATTTCTTTAATTTGCTTTCAAAGAAACTAGTGATTAGTCCTGTCCCCTTTTTGCATCAACTTTGCCTTCCTTTCTGAGAACCATTTGCGATTCGAAGTTTATTTGTCCATTATGTGCAATTTGGCTAATTCTTGCCATTTTATTGACATCTTTTTTATGTCAATTTTTCATTCCATGAGGCAACACCTTTACCTGTTCGTGTTTTATACTAGACAGTCCATTGCAAGCAAAAAACTAGATTATTCGGTAAACGAATCTTCAAGACAATGCAACAAACCCTGTTGAAGTATCATTCACATCGCATTATCTTAACGCTATGGGTCTGCATCGTATCTTGTTCAGCGCCCAAAACTACCCTTCTGGACAAACTTTCATACTGGTATCCGATTCTGAAAAACTCTCTCAAAGTCTGGGACTAAACACTCTGACTAAATGTGAGGATTCGAGACAAGCCTTTCTCATATTAAAGCAATCGACATACGTTAAGTACACTAAGCGTACAAAAGTAGGACGATGATCAAGAGTTCGCACCCATATTAGTCGCAAGCCAGCTAAAATAAAGAAAAGCGTATATACAGAAGAAATTCTTGTCACAGGTTGAATTGAGAAATTGGATTTACCTATCTTTGACTCTATTGTCAAAACTAAATTATTGACTAATTGTAACCTATGTGTTGAATAAAATTTGAAATATAGGCTCTCAGGATCAAATGAAGAAGAAGTTCCCCTCTCACAGGTAAAATGGAGGAATTCGGTCCAGTTGGTTCACTGAGCACAGCTACATTTTTCAATTCAGAAAACTTTTCAGAGATCCTCCAATTTTATAAAGTTGAAAAGTCCTATTAGCTTCTAAATCAAAACTTGGACCATATAAAGGTCTTGGCTCTCAGAGGTAAAATAGAGAAATGTGGTCCAGTAGGTTAACTGAGCCCAGTTAAACGGCTCTTATTCAGAAAACTCTTCGTATTAGATCTTACCGTTTTTTCAAGTTGAGCAGTTTTATTAGATTTTATTTAATATCTCGGACCATTTAAAAGGGTCTGATTCTCAAAGGTAAAATAGAGAAATATGGTCCTTTAGGTTAACTGAGCACAGTTAAACGGCTCTTATTTAGAAAACTCTTCGTATTAAATCCTACCGTTTTATCAAGTTTGGCAGTTTTTTTGGATTTTAATTCGATTCTCGGACCATTTAAAAGGGCCTGACTCTCATAGGTAAAATAGAGAAATGTGGTCCTTCAGGTTCACTGAGCACAGTTACATGGCTCTATGTCAGAAATATCTTCGTAGATTTTCTTGTCTGATCAAGTTGACAAGTTTTTTTAGACTTTAAATCAAAACTGGGACCATTTAAAAGGGCCTGATTCTCAAAGGCAACATAGAGAAATGTAGCCTGCGCGCAGTCTACTCTTCTGTAGCTGTTGCTGAACGAGGAATGTAAAGACTGCGAATCAGCAAACGATTATTCGTATTGCCGACTCAGCAAAATGCAAATTTACCGGAAATTGCCCACTGATCAGTAGAAAAAGGTTTTTTCCAAAAAACATAGTTTGCTACTAATTACCATTGACTTATGCAGTGTGCTTTGTCGACAATTATTCCAATGCATGCTCCCTTGTAATCATCGCGTGACAGTATTTTTCGCCATCTTTACAAGGAAAGCATCGACTCCGGGGAAGCATAAACATATGAAATTTCACTGAAATAAACATCATTCCCTTTAAAGAAGTCGGTAACTTGATCATTGTACAATTCCGAAGAAACAAGATACCGTCAGAAGAGACTCTCTTAGTTTGTCTTCGTTCCACTCAAACTTCCCTTCGCTGCTGCCGGCAGTGGCGGATTCAGACCGGGTTCCAAGGGTTCTGGAACCCTGTCAAATTTTCCAAAGACACATAACATCAGTTTTCCCTTTACTTTCGAATTAATCGCAACCAGTCCCAACGTCAAATGGCCTCTTGTACCAAAACCTTTTCTGCTATCTAAATATGGTATTGTGAAAGAAAGGAACCCTGTCGTAGCCATGGTTATCTTTTGTAACATATTATATTCCTCTAAAGAAAGGAACCCTGTCGTAGCCAAGGCAACTTTTTGTACCATATTGTATTTTTTAAGAAAGGAACCCTGTCGTAGCCATGGCAATCAATTGTCTTATATTGTTTTTGCTACAAACAAAAGAACCCTTTTGGAACCCATCTCACGAACTCATTGGAACTTATTTAGACCGCTGACCATACATGCTTCCTGTTGTCATAATGGCGACGTGAAGCTGCGAGTGGAGGCTTTGACTGCACGATGACGAGAGCTTGTTTTAAGCCCTCAAACAGGAAGGGACCAGCACCTGAAGATCAATAAAATTTGATAATCGTATGGAAGAGTGCTATGATTTTTCAAGAAAGCTTTTCAAACACGCCTCGCCAACTATTTGCTCATTTTTCTCGACTGGCCTAGCCAACCTGGAGAAAACAGATCACCGCTTTTTTACATGGATCTAGCGAAAAGTCCATTTCAGATAGTTGTAAAGTGGCGTTCACGAAAGAATGCGTTGCAATTAGCAGCAGAGAATTCTTGGCAGGAACTCAGGAATGTCGAAGATATTTTCTCTTTGACGTAGAAAGCTTATAGAACTCTTGAAGCCCTATACAGAATATATTTATCTATAGAGTGAGATAACTTTATTAAGATAAAATGAAAGACCTTGAGAACGGGATAAGATGATTTCATATTTCATAATTTGCACTTTTTAATAATTGGGTTTGTTTGCTATATATGATAAGAGCAGGGGCGAAACTTCACTATTTTCATTAGGGGGGTATGAAGCTTAGTTGCCCGATGAAAGGGCGTGGCATGCTTGATGAAAGGGCGTGTCCTACATGAACTTCATTTTTAGAGCACATAGCCTCAAGGGCTGAAATCATCGGGAAGCCCGAGAGAGGTTCTTTAGACTCAGGCTGTTTGTTTTAAGTCAAAAAATATGCCTCTAGTTTTTCTTGTGTTGGCTATAAACATTTGTTTCCGAAAAGCAAGCATTTGTAAGGCCTGTCTTTTCTATAAAAAAAGAGTCTTCACTTTCTAAATCACCTAGCTGTTAAGAGAGCAATTCAAAAAAGAGATTGAAGTAGGGCCTCAATTTTATCAAAGTGGAACACCAAAACGCAGCTTGGAAATATCGGAATTTAGAAACAGCTACGCAGATTACAATGTTCCAACAAAAAAGAGCTTCAGTTGCATTCTCTGAGTTTCATTTTCAATTTTCGATTGCTCCGGAAGCAATTTCAATATTTTTAGACACCCAAGCACAAAGTACGTATATCTAAATTCACCTTAACAAAATCCCTCAAGCAAAGAAAAGTTTTTTATTGGAGGTATTTTACAGGTATACCTATCATCAAAGCTCAGTTTTCATGTTTTCGTAATCATGGATATTGTTCAGAAATAGAATAAACTCGAAAGATTTTTTGCAATTCATATCTTAACTTCAATTTCTTGATAAATTTTATATTACTTCCCGCTTGAACTGATTAAAACTTTCTGTTACTTGTTATGGTTATTCAAATTTTTTTAGTTAAAAAACTTTGGCGTCTGTATGACCATTTTCTAGCGAAGGGTGCAATACTTTCGAACCGTAAGTGTAAAACCTTAAGAGAATTTTGGGGCATAACTCCTTATGGATGTATTGTTGTGAAGGAGCAGCACGCGGTTAATCCTTCACTCGTTCCTAGACCTCGAAGTTGCATTAGTCAGTTGTTCACGCCACGTTGTAATGAAAAGGTGTTCACGTTTGATCATGTTTATCGTAAATAGTTTTATTATGTTCCTGTTGATGTTATGAAATGTTTAAAAACCCAAATGATGTCTTCTTCAAATGTCCTGACCTAAATCTCTAAAACATGTTTGATTTCATGAATGAAAGTTTCATACATTTGGAAAAGAAAATATTGATTGATTTTCTCAACAACGTACTCCGAGATGGTATATCCTTCATGCTTTGATTCATGATGCTTCTAAAACTGTCAGTGTTGAGGGGGGGGGGGCTTTTCAAGAGAAAATTTAGAAATCACAACAAAAGATTTTGAAAAAAGCTCACTTGTTTTGCAAAAAGTAGGGGGAGGGGTATCCACAGTGTTCATTTCCTTCTCGCATCAAACACACTTTACTTTCCGTCTATACTTTCGCTGTTGATCAATACTTCAGACTTCATCTCGAGGCGAAGATAAACATGTGCGCGTTGAGCTCTAGACGAAAGCGCTGATCAGTGGACGGACGAAAGACAGAAATGTATATATGTTGCTGTTCCTTGCCTCGTTTCTGTTTATTTTCCCAACTGGGAGGAGATTGAAAAAAAGATTGGGGAAAAGACCATGAATTAAAAAACCAACCTAGGGCAAAAAGTAGCAATAAAAGTGCGACCTAAAGAAAATTTCCAGATTTGCCCAACAGATACACTAGCAGCCATAAATTTGCCCGACAAAATCTGCTTTTTTGAAAATTTGGGGGGGTGCAGCACCCCCCATACCCCCCCAGTAGTTTCGCCCCTGGATAAGAGGCTTCGTCCATCGTTATCCATTTTTGACAAACTTGGTGAATATATGTAAATTTGTCTTGTTAATTATTTGGCATCATTTATAGCAGGAATTTAACTCAAATCTTGCAACACTCAGTAAGCTTATGTCTTGCTGTAACCAGCTAGAGGAATTTATTAAGGTCCTCTGTTTGGCAAGAAATCGAAACCATTCCTTTAGAATTCATAATGACAATTCCTGGTTTGGTTTACAGATTTATTTTTTTACTTGTTTTGGAATCATGATGAAATAATAATCATGATTAAAATCAAATCTTGCAATTGTGAATCTTATCAAAAAGCGAAAATAGGCGTCAACCAATTTTGGAAAAAGTCAAGGGCGTTGCCAGAAAAATATGGGACCACGCCCATATTGGAACCCACTCAAATTTTTGTCTAGATCCGCCACTGGGGGAGCTAGTCTTCCGTTGATTGAAAGTTGCTTCAAAACATTTGGAAGCCCAGGTCTATTCGTGTTCATGTTTTTAAATTTTCCATGAAACTTTATTCATTTATTCCTGGATGACTCGTGGGGCTTGTTTCAATATTTCGCAGGCTAATCTAAAAGCTTAGTTCTCTATTGTGAAATGTTCTTTAAAGCTTGACAACAACATATTTCTGTTTGCCGCAACCAATTCTTATCTCTTTGACACATTTTCAGGATGTTACTCCCCGGAGTTTTTGTATTTATTTATAATCAATTGTTAAAGTTTTCTTACTATACAATTTTGGTTCTCGTCGACTAATGGGTCTCGTTTGAATATTTTCTAGGCCCTTTCTCGCATGGCCTAAACTCTCATGTTTAATATGAATCCAACGTGAACTACAGAACTTTCTTCAGTGTACTCGAAAGTTGTTGATATTATCTACTATAATCGTGTCATACAATGGTTGGAATTCTTTATCATTGAGTATTGAAAAATTTAAATGAAGATGATGAAATAGAACATAAATCAACAGCTCAGAGACAGAAATAAAGCCTTCTTTTGGTTGATATTGTTAAGAATGTGTATTCACAATCCAGAAATCTTGTTTACTGTAAACCACAATAGTTTAAAATTTCAGAAACCTTATTTATAAAACTTCCCCTCTCTGAGCTTAAGATATTGCCGGGTGCATTAGTGAGGAAGCCCAAACACCACGGCAAGGAGCACCCGTTGTTTGGGGTTTCATTTTTGCGTAGAAGTGCAGTTAACAGCTTGTTAGTTTTGAATGAAATCTTTGTTTACAAAATAGAAGTGTGGAGAAATTTTTGGACATCCAAATTTTATCTTTTGGAAAAGTTCCTTTAGGATAGGCTGCTGCAGTTTCTACTGAGAAGGAAACACATGTTCCCATAGGCAACATCGAGGAACATGCAAAATCATAACTCGCAGGAGAAAAGAATCGATATATGCTGGATTGGAGAAAGCTGAAAGGAGAGGAAAAGAAATAGAGGATTGCAAAAGAAGAAGGGATGAAACTTTACCTGCTACATCACTACGACTGGCTGAGCTCATTGTTCAGAGTTGTCTATGCTATAGTGACAGGGAAGGAAAGATCTGTGGAATCAACTGCTTTGTAAGTTGATGTGATTGAGAATCCATATGTCACCTTGGACACGTGGCTTGAAATTATGAGTACTATGTCAGCATGGTGAAATGTAACAGGATAAGTCCCAGAAGAACAGGTAGTGAAATAAAAAAAACAAAGTGTTGATAAGAAATAGGAATAAGATACAATGGAATTATACAAAAAAATGCAAAACATACCTAAATGTGGCACAATGACCAATCAAAGCTGAGATGTATTGTGGTAACAGGGAAGGATCCTACAATATAGTGTCATGATAGGTTATGTCTACTGCAAGACTTCAGGGTAAACAATGTTTGTTGTTTTGTTTCCCTGTGGTAACATGACTTTGATTCCTGCAAATGTTTTTGCATGTGACATGGCAACATATAGCTGACCATGACTGAAAACAGGCTCAGGGATGTCAACACCTACATACCTTAAGGATTGGCCTTGAGCTTTGTTGATTGTGAGACAGTATGCTAGTCTTACTGGGAATTGCACTCTTGCAATGTTGACTGGCAGAGCTGTATCTTGGGAGGACATGGTGATTCTGGGTATCATAACATACTGTCCTCTGTACTCATTTGCAATGATTTCTGCACAGATGACATGACGTTGCAGATCTCGCACTATCAGATGGGTGCCATTGCATAGCCCTCTTATAGGGTTGATGTTCCGTAGCAGGATGATGGTTGCACCAACCTGAAAAATGAAAGTGTTATATATATTAAAGTACAAATCATGTTACAAATTAAACCTATTATTGAAAGACAGTATAAAATACTTCAGGGACCTTATTTTGTTGAAATATGCTTCTTACATTTTGAGGACTGGGACAAAGCTCAATGTTCTGAAAATAGCAAATGAAGCAATTCATGGACCTTCTTTTCTTGCCATGATATTTTAAGCTTCAGACTGTATATTATTATCAAATTTTGCAGACAAGCTCTCGTTATATCGCTCGCAAGTCACTTTTACATTTTTGGGACTAGGACCAAGTTCAATGTTCTAAAAATAGTTTTTAGCGGCATTTTTCGGCTTGGGTCTGTTTTGCATTTTATTCTACACCTCAAACTACATAAGTTGTGAAGTTTTCATGCTGGTATCATATTTTACACGATTGTTGTGCCTTCAGACCGGACTACCACGGATTTTTATCTATGAACACTGGTATAACTTCAATAAAGTTATACAATGAAGGTCATTCGCGTTCAGATAAAAGGAGAACTGACACACACAAATTTTTGGCTTGTACTGTTCAAACATGGTAACATTTTTCTTCTCAGGCTCGCTGTTTCTGTTTTGTGTGGACTTTTATCGGCCAATTACCAGGGGCGAAACTTCACTATTTTCATTAGGGGGGTATGAAGCTTAGATGCCCGACGAAAGGGCGTGGCATGCTTGATGAAAGGGCGTGTCATACATGAACTTCATTATTAGAGCACATCGCCTTAAGGGCTGAAATTATCGGGAAGCCCGAGAGAGGGACTCAGGCTGTTTGTTTAAAGTCAAGAAATATGCCTCTAGTTTTTCTGGTGTTGGCTATAAACTTTTCTTTCCGAAAAGCAAGCATTTGTAAGGCCTGTCTTTTTTATAAAAGAAAAAAAGTCTTCACTTCCTAAATCACCAAATCAAACAAGAGATTGAAGTAGGGTCTCAATTTTATCAAAGTGGAACACCAAAATACAGCTCGGAAATTTAGACACCCAAGCACAAAGTACGTATCTCGAAATTCACCATAACAAAATCCCTCAAGCAGAGAAAAGTTTTTTTTTTTCACATTTCGTAATCATGGGTATTGTTCAGAAATAGAATAAACTCGAAAGTTTTTTGGAATTCATATCTTAACTACAATTTCTTGATAAATTTTATATTATTTCCCGCTTGATTTGATTAAAACTTTTTGTTACTTGTTACGGTTATTCGAATGCTTTTAGTTAATAACTTTGGCGTCTGTATGACCATTTTCTAGAGAAGGGCATTACTCCTTACAATGTATGGTTAAAGTTTCATACATTTGGAAAATAAAGTATTGATTGATCTTTGTCAACAACATATTCCGAGATGGTATATCCTTAATACTTTGATTTGCTTTGATGCTTTTAAAACTGTCAGTGTTCCATGGGCTCCGAGGCAGAATGGAAAGTTGGTGGTGGGGCTTGTCCTGGTAAAATTTATAAATCACCACAAAAGATTTTGAAAAAAGCTCTCTTGTTTTGCAAAATGCAGAGGGGAGGGGTATGCACAGTGTTCATTTCCTTCTCGCATCAAACACATTTTACTTTCCGTTTTTACTTTCGCTGTCGATCAATACTTCAGACTTCATCTGGAGGCGAAGATAAACATGTGCGCGTTGAGCTCGAGACGAAAGCGCTGATCGGGGGACGAAAGATAGAAATGTATATATGTTGCTGTTCCTTGCCTCGTTTCTGTTTTGTTTTCCCAACTGGGCGGAGATTAAAAAAATGGGGGAAAAACCAAGCTAGGGCAAAAAGTAGCAATAAAAATGCGACCAAAGAAAAATTCCAGATTTGCCCGACAGATACACTGGCAGCCATAAATTTGCCCGACAACATCTGTTTTTCTGATGGTTGGGGGTTGCAGCACCCATAAAACCCCTCAGTAGTTTCGCCCTTGCAAATTACGTCCTAGCCAGGACTTGGGAGTCACAAGTGACATGTTAACAATGCTTTTGTAAAGTTTTTTATCGCAACGGTGAAAGTCAGAGCGAAATCTCGTGTATTACTGAAATTAATCTGCAATAAGAAGACAAAAAATTGTCAGACCTGTCATTTATAAGTTTTAAGAAGCTAAAAAATCATAGTTGCAGGTCTGCTAAGACGCTGGTATCCACATTAAGTTTATTTTTATGCCATGATAACTTCGAACCAGCATTCTTTAAGAGATTGCAAAAACCTCTAAGCTTATGAAAAAAGGAGTCGTCTTTGTTTGAAAACTGATGCCGTTTCTCTAAAGTTTTCTTTTCTATTATTACAAATAAAATCGCAACAGCGAGGGGAATTAGCAATATCCAAAAAACAAACAAAGTCCTGTCAAGACGGCGGTAAAAGCAATTTTACAATGTGCATTAAGAAAAATTATACTGTGCTTTTTGGGCGCATAAATAAGAATTCCAGAAAAAAATGGGTCATGGGAGCTAGGAGTGTGACTAAAAAATCATTTGGCTGAAATTAATTGTCCCATTTTAACAGAGGATGAGGTACTAGGGAACAGTCTTGTCTTGCAAAACACCATTTTGCATCTAAGTTTAAACTGTTTACAAAAGAAGAAAATGTGTCAGTTATTATTACTATTACATCTAATCAGCTACTCGAGTTCTCTGACTAGTGGCTCAAGTTCTAAAGAACAGTTAAGAAATAAGAACAATTTTGTGACTCAACATTTTCTGTTGCCTCAACCCCTTATCAGTTCCCGAAACCCTTCACGCCCTGTGAAAACGGCATAGATACGGCTTTTGACCCCCCTTTCCGACCCCTTTGCGAACTCTCTCGGTATAACGAACCCCGGATAAAATGAACTCTCGATATAACAAACCAAACTATGGGTCCCTTCGTCATAATAATCCTCAATATAACAAACTTTTTATAACTTTTCCTCCGTTATTTTTATATATTTTTTTATATCTTTATATATTTTTTTATTTATATATTTATATATTTATATTTTTTTATGTGCATCGATCAATTTCTCTTGGGGGAAATTCCTATTGTCATCGGCAAGACGCAATTTTTTGATGATGCATTTCAAGCCCTGGCTGATAGGCTCAGAGTACGAGATGAACGTTTGATCGCTTCAAAAATTTAACAGATGAGTGTGATGTAATGAGAATGGGTACATTGACACTACAGAATACCTTTCTACATATGAGACATTGTCAATGAGTGACGACAAGATTTTATTGATAGATCCAGATTGAGAAGCAGAGGATTGTTTTCCTCTGCTTCTCAATCTGGATCTATAAGAATGTGACGTAATCGAAGACTTTATTCAGCCGCCAACTATAATTGAAGCGATATCAGCTTTGCGAATTTGTGTGCACCAAATTGTAACAGGAGCATAAAGATCTTCATTTTCGATGACCAACCATTAGTAATATTTGAATTCAGCTTTGTTTTTTGGAGCAAAATGTGCACAGAAGTTGGAGATAGCCTAAGCAAGCCCACCGCAAATTTTTCCGGCGTGAACAACTGCGAAAAGACCGAAAATGTTTTTATCCTATAATATTGGAAATTCAGTTAGTGTCATTCTCAAGGAGACTAGTACCGCAAATCCTCGAATAAGCCCCCGGGGCTTATTTGCAAAAATGAATTTTTTGATGGAGGCTTATTCAAGGGGGAGGGGGGCTTATTCGAAGGGTGGCTTATTTCAAAGTTTAGTATTGATACGCTGAAAAAGATGTGCTATAGACTCCAAGTCGTATCTTGCCCATAAAATCTATTTTTAGACTGGGGGTACTTCGGTCAAGACCCTTCATTGTACCTTTGGTCATAAATGGAGAACTCCAGGTCATAGAAAGTTGAAATTCACAAGAAAAGGCAGTTTAACGAGCCGAAAAAGATGTAAAATAGACTCAAATCATTTTATGCCCCCTCAATTGTATTTTTAAACTGGGATACTCTGGTCCAGACCCCTGGCCATAACTGGAGAACCCCAGGCCATAGAAACATGGAATTCTCAATATAAAGGCAGTTTGACATGCACAAAAAGATTGCATAAAGAACCGAATCATACTTTGCCCCTAAGTTCTATTTTTAGACTGAGGGTGCTCTGATACAGACCCCTAATTCTACCATTGGCCATAAACGGAGAACGGAAATTCTCAATATAAAGGCAGTTTGATACGCTGACAAAGATAGTGCAAGATATGATATAGTTCCTACACATATCTTGAACTCTAAAAATAGAAAAAGGGGGAAACATCCAGTCGGGGTCCATATCCTATCGTTTTAAGTGTACCAAACTGCCTCTTATTGCACAGTTTCATGCTATTCTACCAAAGTTAGACTGAGATACGATAATACCGTCAATAAAAGTCTAGGGCATATTACCCCAGTCTAAAAATATAACAAGGGGGGCAATTTTCAATTCGACGACAAATGCACAATTCAACGTAATAACTGATTTAACTGGTCTGAATGAATGGTTTCGCCTCGACTCATCACTGTGACGTCACAGCTGGAAATAAAATTTCACAATGCAACTGCAAAATATGCATACTTTGACACTCAATAAAAAAAGAACCATTTAACTTATCGGAATTCTGTTTTTTTGTATAAGAACAAAGGCGAAGGATTCTATAGATTTCTTTTAAAATGTTGGAATGGTAAATTTCGCTGCATAGGCACTTTAAAGGTCGACATAAAATCGACATAATTTTCTTAATGGAAGAAATTGAGAAATTAGAAAAAGGCCTTTTTCAATTTTGGTCTCCAGTCGAAGGAAGTAATACTGTATAGCTATTGTCCTGTGAGGGCTTTCTTGAAATAAGATATTATTTTGCAATTATTATTTCCATGGGGGCTTATCGAGATGGGGGCTTATTTAACAAAGATGAATTTTTAGGAGGAGGCTTTTTCGAAAGGGGGGGGGGGCTTATTCGAGCGTGGGGACTTACTCGAAGATTAACGGTAAGCGTCACTTCTTCTCGAGTATATTTTGGTCTTTTCTTTAAATTAGGTAATGAGATGTTAATTTTGAGGAATTTTCTATATTACTTTATTCGCGAGAAACATTGCAATGGATTTAAAACATCTACTCGATGATTTGAGGTACATTTTATCGATTTGATTCTATTGGAGTGAATCACAATGGGGTCTAGATGTAATAAAGTAATTGTATTATGTTTGGTTTTGTGCAACTTTTTGAAGAATTGACAACTAAGGATGGTGTTGAATTTGATGTCTCCAGGGTGGAGAGATGTTATTCCCGAGTACCTCAAGGGTCTGTGATGGGTCCCTTTATGTCTTTTTTCCCATTTAAATGACCTCTGCATCAACTTGAAAACTGTCATTTGGCTATTTCCAGTCGATACTTTGTTTGCAGTGATTGAATATGAGATTATTGGTAGCGAAGAATTTAATTAAATTCTCCAGATAATATGAGCCTGACAACGCAATGAATTTTGATACCTTTAGAAGGAAAAAAGGTACCTCTCCTACAAAAAAGAACGAATTTACAAGAGATGCAAGCAAAATATCTCGAGTTGATTTTCGATTCATTATGAAGTTTGCATACGCAGAATCATCTGACTCAAACTATTTCCTTAACCTAACTTGATGCTCTTAATCTAACGTACAAACGATATTTCTGGCCTCAACTTGTCAGGTCTTGACTATATGTCCGACATCAACTATGGTGACCAGTGTTAAGGTAAGATCTAACCCTGAAAAATGAAAAAAATATTAAGCTAGTGTTCTGCAGCCCTTACTGTCTCTGGTGCATCAAGAGGCAAATGCTTTACAATGAATTGAGGTATAGCCCCTGTACAGTAGAAGATTGTGCCAGAAGTTAGGTGACTCCTCTAACTTAAAGAATAATCAACGACCTGAATTATCTCAATGTCCCTTCTGAAGGATATCTGTCCTTTCCATAGTTACTTTTTAAGAGCAATATGCACGTGAATCTTTTTGTGTCCGTTATTGGAAAAGTTTATAATGCATTTTATGTTTCATGCATAGTGGAAACTTGCTGACCTAACCTCCTTTCCCAAAATGGATGGCAGGTAGTCAGTTAGCTTTTTTGTTTCTTAATTGATTTCGATCTTATGAATAAGAAATTACAAGTCTCTCCGAACAAACAGATAACGAGAAAGGAGAATCCACCTGGTGACTAAGCAGTCATGAGCGCCGTCCATTATTGACAAAGATTTCACAAACTTCTCTCTACATAGATATAAGCAGACTTTCTTTCTTTAATCGCATTAAAAATAGTTATTTTGAGATTATTTTCGGCTTTACGTGATGCCTTTATTCTTCAGTCATGAGCTTTCATATTGAATGCCATTGCTTATGATAACGTGTCTATTTTAAAGCTTTAGGTGAAATCGAGAATGAAGAAGCCAATGACGTGAATACAGAGATAGAACAGGATGAGAACTTTGATGCCGATAACCAGTTGTCTCGTGACAATGGAGATGAGGACCTAGAAAGCAATGATGAGACAAAGAAAGGTTCTTGAGATTTTCCAATCCTACTTCATAATCAAATCTTTTACAAAAGTTTTGCAAGACATCTTGAATACTTTTGTATCAAACATAAAATATTTCAAAAAGTTAAATATATGCTTTGCATTAACGTTACGTTTAATGCTTCGTTCGTAGCAAACACAATTGTAAACTTTCTGAAATGTTCTTCAAGTTTGTCTTCTATTCTTGAAAATAGCAATCACGAGTTTAATTATGTTAAATGTATGGTCTTTTTTGTTTCCTTTTTAATCCAAATCATGAAATGTAATACCTTTTGAAAATAAATTGATATGAAGTAAATCTCCTTGCAGATATATGGTATCGTTCGTTTGTCCGCCGCCGCCGTCGTGCCTATGTCTTCCGCCGCCGTGTTGCCTATGTGCGC
>NW_027019642.1:0-16655 GCF_013076305.1 Rhopilema esculentum
ACTTCCGCCCGTTTTCTGCGTGAAACTATTGTTTCTTATCTCTCTGTAGTATTATTTATCTACAACATTGAATTTTACGTCTGTTCTTCTGCTCTTTTTGCCAGGACAGTGTCGAGAACACGATTTGAATCCATTTTCTAAATTGAATATTCATAGGATTAGTGCGTTGTTTTCGGTTTATTTTCATCCTTTAGAGGGTTTTTAATTTTTTTATATTTTTTTTTTTTATTTTAAAATTTTTTAATTTTCCAAATTTGTGCAACGGAATTCTCACGCGAATTGTAACGGCCTAGATTCAGGAAATTCAAACTTTAATAGGACAGTTTTGGCCTGCGAGTTGCGAACGACGATCAGCTAGCCCCTGATTGTGATGTAATATGCCCCATTGTTCTGCAAGGTCTATTGGGGAAACTTTTCGTGAGTCGGATCGTTAAGATCAATTACGTGACGCACGATTAGAACCTTGATCTTCGGATGTCGACATTTAGATTTATGGATAAACTTGCTGCGTCACAGTTTTCATATCGGTTATTCTTGGATTTTTTGCAGGACATTCCCGTGAGCAGATTGACCAAGTATGTAAGATATTCTCACTCACCTTATCGTACTGGGTAAGCGATTTTTGATATCAAAGAGTCTTCTTCGTGTTTTACTTCGTTTAATACTTTTTAATTTGTTTGCCGTTTCTTAGAATAAATTATTGCTGAATGAATTCTAAAACGAAATGGCCAAGTGTTCATTTAGGAAAATTAAATTTTTCAATAAAGTTTTTCATGTGTTGCGAAAGCCGGTGAGTTACGTACCCCCCTCATCCCTTCGCGATTGATTTGATTGCATTCGCGATTTTGTTTTCGGGTTATTTTCAGGCCCTTTTCTGTCATCTACGTTTTCAGATAGAGTATTTTATTATTATCAATTTGCTGCAACGAATTCGTCAGCAATTTGTAACGACTAGATTCAGGAAATTCAAACTTCATATAGGACAGTTTTGCCTTGACGAGTTTGCGAACGACGATCAAGCTACGCCCCCTTTGTGATGTGACCCCATTGTCTGCAAGGTCGTTATTGGGAAACTTTTTATGAGTGCGGGTCGTAACGATTCATATGACGCATCGATTAGGAATCTTGATCTTCGATGTCGACATTGATTTTGGTAAACTTGCTGCGTCACAGGTTTCATTTCGGTTATGCTGGATTTTTTGCAGACATTCCCGTGGCAAGATTGACCAAAGATTTGTAAACAGTATTCTCACCCAGCTTCATCGCACGGAAGCGATTTTGATATAGAAGATCTCTTTTGTGTTTTTACTTTGTTTATACTGCAAATTTTGTTTCTGCGTTTCTTTAGTTATAGAATACGTTGTGAATGAATTTTAACGAAAGCAAGTGTTTATTTTAGAAAAATTAATTTCAATGCAGTTTTTTGTTCTGTTCGAATGCCCGGTGAAATCTTACGCCTCCTCCTTAACCCTTGCGAATTGATTGATTGCTTCGCGATTATTTTCTAAGAATTTTTTGTGCCCCTTTTTGGTTTAAATATTTATGCTTACCCCTTAGTGACAATTTAGTAGAGTTTTGTAAATTCATGTTGCTTTCCATCGTGGAAGAAATTTATAACTTTTTCAATACATTTTTCCATCTATTGCAGATGCACCCGGTTGAAGTTACCGCCCACCACCTAACCCCTCATCGTGATTGATGTGATTCGAATGCTCTCTACCCACCCGTTCTGCAACACACACACTGTCCGCCAGCATGATTACTCGCTTCATGTCATGCTACTTTTATCTGGTGATACATTTCTTTTTATGCTCTGTAGACCAATTTTATTCTTTACAACTAGTCTTAAAGCAATTCAGTGTGTGTAGCCCAGCATCCACTCGTGTGGCAGCCAATGAACAATACTTATTTATGAATTGTTTACCGCGTACACTAGCCGCGGAGATAGATTTCTACCTTTCATCTATACATTCTATTTTCTTTCCCCGTGTGTCTAAGTACCCCGACATTCTGACTCGTATATATCTTCTCTAAGATAGTGTCGATGTGCGCGAAAACAAACACAATGTGATCTTCCTTGCGCCCTCAGTGATATTTCTTTCGCCGGTGTGTAGTGGTAATTTCGATTTATGTACAATGAATCTCATTATTGAATTGTGAGGTATCGGAAGAAATAATTCACACATATTACGCGACTACGCTTTATAAATACAATATGCTATAACTCAACCCTATGTGGAACCCCTATAATCAACATACGGTGTGTGACCCATACATACTATCACTGATCTCTTTCTCAGTCTACACTTGTCTTCTATGAGGACCACCCACCGCGGCATTCCACATCGCAAATTTGTACCTAAAAGTCTAAGTCATAAATCCTCAGTTATGACTCCTCGTCTCCTTCTCCACGTGACATAATTCTACAACATTTACATTTGGAGTCCTCACTTAGCCCATTTCGACTTCTCATGCGTATCAATCCCTCAATCTTTTCATTTGGTTATTTATGACCGGGTTGGTGTGTCGTATAAATATATCTGTACCCGCACCCTAAGCTTTGTTTGAAACTGACACCATACCCCTTCTAAGCGGTTCCGTCACGCCTACGTGTGTGCACATTTCGCAACTGAATAATAGACAGTATCCGGCATCTATCGTTTGTACACACTCTGTTCTCATTTTAACGCTTAATAGTGGTCACATATATATATTATGGATTCCTTCAAACCACATATTAGGTTCTCACTGTGCGCTGACAAAGTACACAATTCTTCGGTTCTTTTGACGATTGGAGACGCCAATCTGATCTACTTACTCCGGCATCTCCGAACCTAATTTAGTTAGATCTTTCATATACTTTCGTACGTTCTGCTGCTATCCATCTCAGGATAGCAGTTCTGTCGCATCCTCTTGCAATATCGGTAAACAATAGATAGTTGATAATCCCAGTCAAGTTTATGCATGATAAAAGTCCCTCCAAAAAAATGAACCATTAGTGGAACCTTACCTCATTTCTGCATGCCTTCGACCTCCTCCTAACAACTTCAGCCGTATTAACTTTTAGACACAGTTCAGTATTAAAGTCCGCGTTATTACCAGTATTCATATCCTTACTTGTTTTAATGTGATATTCGATCGATCTATCCTGGGCTCGTGCTCAGCGTAAGACAGGAATGCAATCTCTAAGCTATTTATGTTCTTCACTTCCGAGACCTCGCTGAGTCGACATAAAAAATATTGGACCTTTGGTTGTGCGCCTTCTTCTTACTGGATCCACATGACCGACGTTAATGGTATCGGGCTGTGCCACACGATCTAAAACCTCATAAAGAAATGACCATTACTGCAGTGGTCTTTCGAGGTCTTGTCTTTGTGTGGGACACCGATACCCCCCCCCATTATATTAGACACGGTCTACACTTATTGCTCCGGAACCGCTACGCCTCTAGACATATCAATTAAACACAGCCACCCTTCCACGCACTCCTGGCAATGCGAACGTCGCATGGAAATCCACCGTGATTGACGATCAGAAAGCAGACTTCCTGTTATATACACAGGCCAGATTATACCGATATGTGAAAACTGTCCCCAAAATCCCGCACTCGACTTCTGTGACTGGGTATGATTAGCATCATATTAAATCCTAGAATGTAAGATTAACTATTACTCTATAAGATCAGATCGAGTGGACGTCTCCAAATAAACTATGTGGACCACTCTCCATAGTCACACTCTGGCCTAACTAGCAATTATTCTGTCCCATACTAGGAACAACGCCTATCCAGATCTCTTCTCATTTCACGATACACCGTTATGTGAGGCAGCGTGACCAAATTGCTTTATTGGCAAATAAATTAATAATTCAGTCCTGGATGATAGACCTACTTATAATACGTACAGTAACAGGTATCCCACATTTAAACGATAATTAGGCTAGGCTAACCAGGCTCGCAGATTTAAGATGCCTGGGTATTGTCAGAAATTTAATATGAAGAAAACCATTCACAACATCAAACCTACTGTGCACCGTGAAGAACGTGAGCTACCAATAAATATCGTTTAATTGCCTAAAATAAAACTACAGGAATGATTTGAAGCACACGGAAACACATATAAGGCGTCAGCTCTTTTAACTCAACACCTTAACTAATATATTCTGACATTAACTTTAACTGCCTGTACTCACGCCTTCTCAGCCATCATCATATCTTATATCTCTCACATTCACATTTTCACTCTAATAACAAATTAGTCGGTGCAATTAAAAACCCTCTTCTCTTCCGCCATTCTGAAGTATGCAATTTTCAATAATGTCCTTGTCGCATCACAAACCAATATTCTCCTGTCTTCTGAGGACTTCATTCAAGTTTCTCTCAATGGCAAACGAGCAGGCCCCAATAGGTGACTGCTCAATACTCATTCGATTTAGTCCATGTTCCATAAAAATATGTCATAAGTTCCCACACTTTATCTAAATATAGACTACAATCACTGAAAAGTGTCTACTGAATTTATTGTATCAGACTACATCCTCAATAAAGTGTTTACTTAAGTATTGATATTTATTATTATGAAATGAAGTTAACTAGCCTTCTTGGCGACCCCGCAAAGCGGGGTCTTGCAAAGGCCCACCTGGCCTGAGTTTCCATTCTTGACACCCCGCCAAAGCGGGTTTGGGTGGCCGCCGGCCCGCGACAGCCAGCCAGCCCCCGTTTTGGGCGCCGCCGCGGGCACGCCGTAGTACCCGTTATACGCGGCCCCTCATCTAATTCGCGCACCACTGGCCGGCCACCCTCAGTGCGTGTGGACCGGCCCCCCGGCCCCGCGGGCCATAGTAGGCCTCCACCCCAGCCCCAGTATCCTCTTTGGTTCTTATCTGGATCCCTAATCACGCCCCGAACCCACGACCACGACCCGAATCCTTAAGCCAACTGGAATCCTTGCCCTGCGGCGCCCCCGACCACTGGCCAGCCAGCTGGACCGCCGTGCGCCGGACGACACCACACCACACGCCTTTCGAGCATGCCAGAACACGAAGTTACGCTTTAATGGTTCTTCTTCGGTCTGTATTCCCTTATTCGGGTGCAACCTGATACACACACCTCGGCCGCGCCTAGGCGACGCCGACCCTGTCTCCTCGAACTCCCTAGGAGCCCCAAATATTGGCTTAGCATACTAAGAACGAACATAGCCATCTAGGCCCTAACCACAACACACATAAACCCCTCCACACCAAAAAATTAACCACCCACCCCCTTCCCGACCCCAACACACCGACCCTGCTCTCCAACACACACGCACGTGCAATCGCCGTGCTACTAAACCGCGTTGGGCCACCAGTCTACTCCCAACCCTGATACCACCGGACACATCAGAATTCTCTCTGAACGGTGAATAGTACTATCCATCCGTGCCCACCCGCAAGGCGTGACTCCCGCACAAAAGAGGCTCGCCAAAAAGAGGCTGTGCCTGCTCCCCCGCAGAGGCTGCAGAGAACCACGCCCTCTCCCATCACAATTCTTCCTCAAAATAGTGCAAAAAACACTCGCACCTCCTGAGGAATTCAGCGAAAAATCACTCGCGCTCCTACCGATTTTTACTTCGCCGACTGTCACAGCGTAGAGGGCGGGGACCTTTGTTTTTCCCCTCTTCCCTCCCCCGCCCTTAGCGCCTGTGACAGGAGTGCGAGTAGTTGTAAAAAAATCGCCGATAGGAGCGCCGAAGTGATTTTTTCGCTGAATTCATGCAAGTGTAGTGCGAGTGTTTTTTTGCAACTATTTTGAGGTAAGAATATGTGATGGAGAGCGGGCGTTCTTGGTTTGCAGCACCTTCAGGAGGCAAGGCACATCATAGGCACAAGCCTCTTTTGGGCTGTCCTTAAACCACTTAGTCGTAGAGAGTCGTGAGTGAATGAGCTTCTTCTCTCTAATCCTCTCCTTTCCTTCCCTCACCGTGTGTCGAGTCTACCATACAGACCCGTAATGATGAAATATGGGGTTAGAGAGATAAGAGGTCACGCACAAGTGACAGGGACCTGCGCTGTCTCCCCCGCAGAGGCTGCAAGAACCACGCCCTCTCCCATCACAAAATTCTTCCTCAAAAATAAGTGCAAAAAACACTCGCACTCCTGCAGAATTCAGCGAAAAAATCACTCGCGCTCCTACGCGATTTTTACTCGCACTCCTGTCACAGGCGCTAGAGGGCGGGGAGGAGAGGGGGAAAAAAAGGTCCCCGCCCTCTAGCGCCTGTGACAGTCGTGCGAGTAAAAATCGCGTAGGAGCGCGAGTGATTTTTTCGCTGAATTCTGCAGGAGTGCGAGTGTTTTTTGCACTTATTTTTGAGGAAGAATTTTGTGATGGGAGAGGGCGTGGTTCTTGCAGCCTCTGCGGGGGAGCAGGCACAGCCTCTTTTTGGCGTGAGCCTCTTTTGTGCGGGAGCCACGCCTCTGCGGGGGGCACGTCGTGTGTGTTGGGGTCGTGTGTGTTGGGGTCGTGTGTGTTGGTGTTTTGTGTGAGGGGGTTTTGTGTGTTGGGCATGGCGTTAGTTCGTTCTTTGCTAATTTGCTCCTAGGGTTGGGCGTGGGCTTGCGGGTCACTTGCTCGGTGTGTCGCGGGCCGGCGGTCCACTGGCTATGCATGTCGGGGGCTGGCGGTCCACTGGCTGGGCGTGTCGCGGGTCGGCGGTCCACTGGCTGGGCGTGCCGTGGGCCGGCGGTCCACTGGCTGGGCGTGCCGCGGGCCGGCGGTCCACTGGCTCGGGCTGTCGCGGGCCGGCGGGCCACCCAGACCCCGCTTTGGCGGGGTCGTCAAGAATGGAAACTCAGGCCAGGTGGGCCTTGCAAGACCCCGCTTTGGCGGGGTCGCCAAGAAAGGCTAGTTTACTTCCATTTCATAATAATAAATATCAATAGCATTAAGTAAACACTTTATGGAGGATTGTAGTCTATTTACAATAACATTCAGTAGAAACTTTTCAGTGGATTGTAGTCTATTTAGATAAAGTGTGGGAACTTATGACATATTTTTTATGGAACATGGACTAAATCGAATGAGTATTGAGCAGTCACCATTGGGGCCTGCTCGTTTGCCATTTTGAGAGAAATTTGAAATGAGTCTCAGAAGACAGGAGAATATATGTTTTGTGAGGCGAAAGGACATTATTGAAAAATTGCAGTATTAGGGAAGGATTTTTTACATAATTTGTTATTAGAGTGAAGGTGGTTGCTAAATTGGTGAAGGAAAAGCGTGAGAGAGCAGTTAAAGTTTAAATCAATAACTCAGTAGATTATCAAAGGTGTGATTTTGCTGTTTCCGTGTGCTTCAAACATTCTGTAGTTTATTTTTAGGCAATTAAACGATATTTATTGGTAGCTTCAACGTTCTTCACGTGCACAGTAGGTTTGATGTTGTGGAAATGGTTCTTTCATATTACAATTTCTGACAATACCCAGGCATCTTAAATTGCGACCCTGGTTAGCCTAGCCTAATTATTGCGTTTGATGTGGGAACCTTGTTAATGTACGTATTATAAGTAGGTCTATCATCCAGGACTCAATTAATTAATTTATTTGCCAAATAAAAGCAATTTGGTAACCATTCAACTGTTGGAGAGGTTGGTGGTGTTCGTTTTAAATGTACTACTATGACCTTGTCAATTAATTGTCTATAGGTCAGATGATTTTTCGAGATTTTTATAATCATGATAACGCTATTTTTGGTACAGTTCACATATATCTAGCTACTTTTAACAGAATCTTCCTTTCTGATTCAAATCACGTGATTTCATTGTTGCTAGGTGGTGTGTTAATATCAGCTCGGGCGTTTCCGCCTCATTTTGACATTTTAATACCAATGCATGAGGCCTTCAAATTTGGTAAAGCAATAGACCTGTTTTTTGGTTGCCCCCGACCTCCATTTTATATGGAGAAGCTCAAATTTCGATATTTTCACGAAGAGGCATCCAGCAAAGTCATTTATCTATTTCCTCTTCACCCCGACCAAATTTGAAAATAAATTAATCTTTATATGAATGTTACTTAATACCTGTGTCTAAAATATTGCCGAGAGAGAATATATATAGTTCCACTAATGTTTCATTTTTGAGGACTTTTTATCATGCTATAAAACTTGACTGATTATCAACTATCCTAATTTGTGTTCAATGGCAGATTTCTAGCAGAAAAACAAATATCTACTTCATCATCATAATAATTATCAAAATGTTTGCTAATTTTGAAAACAACAACAATTAATAGTTACTATTGGTGAGCCAACCCTAGAGTTGAGAATCCTCAAAACAAAATTCATAACTAAAGCAAAATCTAAAATCTGATGTTTTCAAAATATATGAGGCAAACCCTCAAATATATCACAATGAGGGAGGCGTGTATTTCACCAACATCCTCGTAAAAAACCAATTGCAAGATTGGTAACAATAAATGGCTAGAGTTGAGGATCCTCCAAAGTTAAATAGCACATTTAAAGCAAAATCTAATAGATGTTTATAACGCATAGGGGGCAAACTCTGTAAAAGTACAATGAGGGAACCGTGTGTTTCATAAACATCCTCGTAAAAATCCAATTGGAAGTAGGGTATGAAAATCTATGAAATAGGGGTCCTATCAATCGCTGAAACTATTTGAGAGCAGGATGCAAAATCTTGAATTATCCTTCAACTTTACAATAAACATACAAAGATCCTCTAAATCAATCAAATTATAACGAAACAAAGGCCAAAGAAGAAATGTCTTTCATTCAAATCGTGGTGTCAAAACGTCTCGCAAATGCCCTGAAAAAAAGAGGAATAATGGCTATTAAATTTCAGCGCTAGTGTACGCGTAGAAACAATTCATTAAAGCATGTTTCCATGTCGAAATGGAAATGGCTGGAAAAATTGCTTAGCAGTTGTAAAATAAAATTGGTCTAAAAGCGGTAGAAAAACACGTACAAAAAAGGAGCAGAATGATTATTTTGACAAAAAGGGGCAGCTTCCAATCCATGAAAATATCGCAAAAGCAATCAATCAACTGTGAGGGGTTAGGGGAGGCGTAACTTCACCGGCATTTGCAATAGATGGAAAAATGTATTGAAAAAGTTATTAAATTTCTATACCACGATGAAAGCAACATGAAGTTTACAAAAACTCTACTAAATCTTGTCACTAAGGGTGTAGCATGAATATTTAAACAAAAAGGGGCAGCAAAAATTCTTAGAAAATATCGCGAAAGCAATCAATCAATCGCAAGGGTTAGGAGGAGGCGTAATTTCACCGGCATTCGCAACAGACAAAAAACTGCATTGAAAAATTTAATTTTTCTAAATAAACACTTGGCTTTTCGTTAAGAATTCATTCAACGTATTTATATAAAGAAACGCGAAACAAAATTTGAGTATAAACAAAGTAAAACACCAAGAGATCTTCTATATCAAAAATCGCTTACCGTGTGATGAAGCTGGGTGAGAATATGTTTACAATACTTTGGTCAATCTGCCACGGGAATGTCCTGCAAAAAATCCAAGAATAACCGAAATGAAAACTGTGACGCAGCAAGTTTACGAAAATCAAATGTCGACATCGAAGATCGAGGTTCCTAATCGATGCGTCACTAATGATCGTTAACGATCCGCACTCACAAAAAGTTTCCCCAATAACGACCTTGCAGACAATGGGGTCACATCACAAAGGGGGCGTAGCTTGATCGTCGTTCGCAACTCGTCAGGCAAAACTGTCCTATAAAGTTTGAATTTCCTGAATCTAGTCGTTACAATTCGCTGAGAATTCGTTGCACAAATTGATAAATAATAAAATACCTTTATCTTGAAACGTAGATGAACAAAAGGGCCTGAAAATAACCCCGAAAACAAAATCGCGAATGCAATCAATCAATCGCGAAGGGATTAGGGGGACGTAACTTCACCGGCTTTCGCAACACATGAAAAACTTTATTGAAAAATTTAATTTTCCTAAATGAACACTTGGCATTTCGTTTAGAATTCATTCAGCATATTTATCTAAGAAACGGCAAACAAAATTTGAGTATAAACGAAGTAAAACACGAAGAGATCTTTGATATCAAAAATCGCTTACCGTGTGATGAAGCTGGATGAGAATATCTTTTACAATACTTTGGTCAATCTGCCACGGGAATGTCCTGCAAAAAATCCAAGAATAACCGATATGAAAACTGTGACGCAGCAAGTTTACCAAAATCAAATGTCGACATCGAAGATCAAGGTTCCTAATCGGTGCGTCACTAATGATCGTTAACGATCCGCACTCACGAAAAGTTTCCCCAATAACGACCTTGCAGACAATGGGGTCACATCACAAAGGGGGCGTAGCTTGATCGTCGTTCGCAACTCGTCAGGCAAAACTGTCCTATAAAGTTTGAATTTCCTGAATCTAGGCGTTACAATTCGCTGAGAATTCGTTGCACAAATTGATAAATAATAAAATATAAAATACCTCTAAGGGATGAAAATAACCCCGAAAACAAACGCACTAACCTGATGAATATTCAATTTAGAAAAGGTATTCAAATCGTGTTCTCGACACTGTCCTGCAAAAAGAGCAGAAGAACAGACGGTAAATTCAATGTTGTAGCTAATAAAAGAGCAACAGAAGAAACATAGTATTCAATAAAGGGGCGACTATTAAATATTTCGCGGTAGGGGCAGGGCGTTTTGTTAGAAAAATGGCAGGGCAAGGTACAGAAACATAAGCGAAAAGAATAAACAATACTCACAGTGAAAATTGCGTCCAAAATCAAGGGTCCATTGTGAGAAACATGTCGACTTCTTTTTCCAAACCTTTCTTTCCAACCGTGTGCTCTAAAATGCACCTGGCTGGAAAATGATCTTTGCGACAATTTATCATGCTTTTATCCAGTTGAGACTGTTCTGACACAAATTGCACAGTAATTTATCAATCAATCCTCCATAAAAGGGAATTTTTCAGTTACCGGGAAAAAAACTGTCCCTGCAACAATGCAAATCGCTACGTCATCGGAACGCATCGCCAAAAGACCATGATAACCATGTGAGTGCCTAGTAGTTTAAGCAACAACAATGAGATAATCATGACAATCATAACTTTTGCTCGTACGGTCTCGAGCTTTTGGGAGAAAGGTGTCGCAAGCGAGCTGTTTCGATTCCAAAAAAACCTCGAATCGAAACTTCCATCCAGAAGGGAGAACCGAGCTGTGACGCAGCAAGGTTTTCTTGCAAAGGAAATCGAAGCTCGCAGAGACTTGAGGATCCCGCACTTAATTGCTTCTCCGCACAAAGAGGTGGCGTTTAACGACCTCGCTGACAAAGCCTAACACGCTTAACGACCCGACCTAACCTTTTCTCCGGAGAGGCAATCAGATCCGCAAGCAAAGCAACTTCCGCCCAAAAAAAGTTTGTTTCGAGGATTTTCAGGCAGGAAGACGGGACCAAATCGAAAATCGAAGGCCAGCTGCAGACTCACGTCGACGGACGGGATCGAACGGAGGAAAAAGCGGGACGTCTCGAGGAGGCCTCGAAACCGATCTCGTTCGAAGAGGCGTCGAGTGGGTCAGACCGTGTGCAGATTTCCGTGCCCCTCATTTGCATAGTAGCACATTCGTTGTTTCGAAGCTAATTTGCATAGTAGGATTTTAGTATATTGAGAGGTCTTGCTTGGGTGGACCGCCGGCCCGCGACACACCGAGCCAGTGGACCGCCGCCCCGCGGCACGCCGAGCCAGTGGACCGCCCCCCGCAACACACCGAGCCAGTGACCCGCATGCCCTCCCCAACCCGAGCTGCAAATTAGCAAAGAACGAACTAACGCCATCCCAAACACACAAAACCCCCCTCGCACAAAACCCCAACACACACGACCTGCCCCCCGCTGAGGCGTGCCCCCAACAGAGGCGTGGCTGCCGCCCAAAAGAGGCTCCCACCAAAAAGAGGCTGTGGCGTGCTCCCCCGCAGAGGCCGAGAGAACCACGCCCTCTGCCATCACAAAATTTTCCCTCAAAAAAATGTGCAAAAGACACTCGCGCTCCTACGCGATTTTTACTCGCACGACTGTCACTGGCGCTAGAGGGCGGGGAGCAGAAAACGGGGAGGAGGAGGCTCCCCGCCCTCTAGCGCCAGTGACAGTCGTGCGAGTAAAAATCGCGTAGGAGCGCGAGTGTTTTTTGCACATTTTTTTGAGGGAGAATTTTGTGATGGCAGAGGGCGTGGTTCTCTCAGCCTCTGCGGGGGAGCACGCCACAGCCTCTTTTTGGTGGGAGCCTCTTTTGGGCGGCAGCCACGCCTTTGTTGGGGGCACGCCTCAGCGGGGGGCAGGTCGTGTGTGTTGGGGTTTTGTGCGAGGGGGGTTTTGTGTGTTGGGGATGGCGTTAGTTCGTTCTTTGCTAATTTGCAGCTCGGGTTGGGGAGTGCTTGCGGGTCACTGGGTCGGTGTGTCGCGGGGGGCGGTCCACTGGCTCGGCGTGCCGCGGGGCGGCGGTCCACTGGCTCGGTGTGTCGCGGGCCGGCGGTCCACCCAAGCAAGACCCCGCTTTGGCGGGGTCGCTAAGAAAGGCTAGTTTATTTCTATTTTATAATAATAAATAACAATGACATTAAATAAACTCTTTTAGGAGGATTATAATATATTTCCATAAAGTGATGGAAGTTGTGACATATTTTATGTGATAAATTGTAATTAAGAATTAGAACTCTTTCGCTGGAAGGGTCTGGGCAGTATTGTTTGTTGTTTCTGGTTAGTTTAAAAAATCGTATCAAAAAAGGCCTTTGACCCTTTTGATTCAAAAGTATGAGTAAGGTCTAATGCAATCATCTCTTTAAATATAAAAAAATTGGAGTTTCGTGTGGACCGTATGCACCGCGCAGGTGTTATTTGATGCATCTAAGCCTTAGCCTAAGAAATCTACTCGATAATGGATATATGAAATCCATCTAAATTCCTATGCTTCGTCAGCGTAGCCAAATTATTTGGTTTAATGTGGGAGCCTTGTTACTGTACTGACTATAAATGTAGGTGAATCCTCCAAGCCTCAATGAATAAATTAATTTGTCAAATAACTGTAATGGAGACGTTGTTTATCAGCAAATATGATTGACATGTCTCTTGTGAGCCAAGAGCCCAGATATCTGGACCTGATGTCATGCACTGCAAGGGCCTGAGTAGCATTGTTCACTCATGTATAATTAGCAATAATAGATATAATGGCTGTGTATGTGCCAAGAGCCCAGATATCTGGACCTAATGTCATTCACTGCAAGGGCCTGGGTAGCATTGTTCCCTCATGTATAATTAGCAATAATAAATGTAACGGCTTTGTCTGTGCCAAGTGCCCAGATATCTGGACCTAGTGTCAATCACTGCAAGGGACTGAGTAGCATTGTTCCCTCATGTATAATTAGCAATAATAGATATAATGGCTGTGTATGTGCCAAGTGCCCAGATATCTGGACCTGATGTCATGCACTGCAAGGGCCTGAGCAGCATTGTTCCCTCATGTATAATTAGCAATAATAGATATAATGGCTGTGTATGTGCCAAGTGCCCAGATATCTGGACCTGATGTCATGCACTGCAAGGGCCTGAGTAGCATTGTTCCCTCATGTATAATTAGGAATAATAGATATAATGGCTGTGTATGTGCCAAGTGCCCAGATATCTGGAGCTAATTTAACGAAGTGCAAGTCGATGTGAAGGATTGCTTTGTCGTTTGCCAAGTGCCCATAAATTTTGAGAGACTTTTTAGAGAGGGTGGTTTATTACTGAGAATACCACGGTTTGTCCTTTTTTAAATGTAGGGAATATCCGCAATATTTCTTTGTTTTATGCTGAATTAAAAAATAATTCTTTATCTTTATAAAAGCTTTTTTAATTTTAATTGGATCAGTGATTATCAGGGTTCTTTATTGTTGGTAATTTTGCGAATCCCTTATTGTTTAATAAAACTTTAAGATATATGCTTTAGTAACTTCGAATTTAATAATATAGGAGGCAGAATTTCGATTAGTCAGGTCCCCATTATGCTTCTTTGGAAGGGCCCTTTGAAGTAGTTTTGGAAATTGGTGGCTAGTTTAGAAAATGTCACTCAATGGCAATTCCCTATTCGAGAAGACAAAATTTTATATTTCCGCCTCATAAGTTTTAACCGCGCCTTAATTGGATTAACAGTAGTAATTTTTCGTAAGGGCGCTAATTTCATGTTTCGGGGTCCTCGTTTCGCATCAGGTGAACAATATCGGAGGGCATTTTCAAAAAAGGGTTGGTTTTGAAACCTCTCACCACGCAACTTTTGGTAAATGACGATTTGATGATTAAAGGATAAAATTTCTATAACCCCTTCCTATTTGTTCAAAGGTAAATAAATTCGCATGATTGGGGTTTATTTTCGTTGAAAAAGTTCAATTGGAATGGAATTTCGAATTCAAGTGGCACTTTTTTGATGGTATATCCTTTCTAACGTAAAATGCTCTTAAAACTGCCAATAAGTGTAGATTATAAGCCAGTGGGGCCGAAGTGATTTGCCCCGCTGTTCTATAGCTTGCCTTCACATTGCAGTCGATAGTGGACGATTTAACTCGAGAGTGTTGTCCGCATGGCTAAATGATCCTCTTTAATGTTGGAGCCACGTTACTGTACGGATTATTGGTACGTGAGTTAAGCAAAACTAATTAATCAACTTGGCAAAAAAGCAATTTCGAAGCCATTCCAAACTGGTCTATGATAATTGCACTGCATACGGGGCAGTCATAGGAGGGCCACCAAGCTTATGGCCCCTTTGGCTTGAATTAAGGGCCTTTCTATGAGTGGATATCGCCCTTCTTCTCAAAAGCGACCGTGAATAGAAGGAATAGCCCTTACGTATCAAAGTAAACATAATCATCATCCAATGTCACGGAGAAATTTTTTTAAAGATAAGCTTTCAGTTTGTTTTCGAAATGACTAAAGGCAATTTTTGCTTCATGAAAATGAAGTCTAGTCATTTTTTATGCCTAAAACAACGCCGGGGCAAGCTATGACGCAGCAAGTTTAGCAAATCAGAAAAGTTGTCTTTCCACCGTGGAGCTTTGCAGAAGGAAAAGTTAATGAATAGCTAAGTACCGCTAATGATCCGCAGTGACAATCAAGTTGCCACTTAATGATCGCGCCTCATTTGTATAGTTTGATCAAGAAGGGAAAGGTCCTGCATCCTTCGCAATCAAACAAAATGAAATTGTAAAGATAAGCTTCCAATTTGTTTTCGAAACGACTAAGAAAGTTTTTTCCATCATAAAAATGCTGTCAACCGACTTATACTGCGTAAAACAACGGCGGGGCAAGCTATGACGCAGCAAGTTTAGCAAATCGAAAAAGATGGTTTTTCACCGCGGAGCTTTGCAGAAGGAAAGGTTAATGATCGCTAACGATCCGCACTGACAATCAGCTTGCCACTTAATGATCTCGCATCAATGCTATAGTTTGATTAGGAAGGGAAACATCCTGAATCGTCCGCAACCAAAACAAACTTTCTTGTAAAGTTTCATTTTCGAAAATTTCGGCATTTTTACGTCCGTGTTAACTTCAATCGTATGTTTGGAATGCTCAGTGAAGTGCATGTGGATAGGAAATTCTTGTTGATTTTATTGAGCGGTCAATTCTTTGTTGCAATGATGGGGGATGGCGGGGCCCGTACCCCCACTCGGACAGGATTTGGTTAGCTTAATTTTTCGTTTTCTGTGTGATTTTCATTTAAATCCAACGCTCCTTTGAAAAAAATCGGGAAGAAGTTTTTCGAGGGTTTGACATTTATTTTTTCGATTTCACCAAGTAAACAAAGATGGCAAAACGAAGGGACACGTGATGTAAAAAGTAGTGGTACAGCTAAATTCGAACATGATAAGCATGAGCGTCTAGTTTAAACAATGAGATCGCATTCTTAGTACTTATAACGATCAAACTCTCGACCAATCACGGTCGAGCCAGAGCCCCAACACAAAGGATTCGTACAGTGGTGTACTGTACATTACAGTACAGGGCAAAATCATGACAATCATAACTTTTGCTCGTACGGTCTCGAGTTTTTGGGAGAAAGGTGTCGCATTCGACCGGTTTTGATTCGCAAAACTTCGAATCGAAACTTCCATCCAGAAGGGAGAAGCGAGCCGTGACGCAGCACCGTTTTCGTGCCAAAAAAATCGACGGTGATTAGCAGAGCCTTGGCAGAGCAACTCTGCGGAGATAATTGCCCTCCGCACAAAGAGGTGGCGGTTAACGACCTCGCTGACAAAGCCTAACACGCTTAACGACCCGATGTAACCTTTTCTCTGGAGAGGCAATCAGGTCCGCAAGCAAGGCAACTTCCGCCGAAAAAAAGTTTGTTTTGAGGATTTTCGACCAGGAAAACCAAGACAGAGGGAGAAAAGAGGCAAAATCCCAGACTCCCACCGACGGACGGGGTCGAGTGGAGAAAAGAGCGGGACGTTGGCAGGGCGCCTTTAAACCGATCTCACACGAACAGGGGCGAAGTAGCTGCGACCGTGATCACCGTTGCTTGCCCCTTATTTGCATAGTAGCATTTTAGTACATTGAGACAGTGGACCGCCGGCCCGCGGCACGCCCAGCCAGTGGACCGCCGACCCGCGACACGCCCAGCCAGTGGACCGCCGGCCCCCGACA
>NW_027019653.1:7111-19305 GCF_013076305.1 Rhopilema esculentum
TCATAAAAACTATCATCAAGTGTATCTGTTTGAGGTGATTGGAAGCAGAAATACGTAGACCACGGAAAGAGTAAGGTTGAATACCATGTTCACTGTGTCTCTTGCCAAGGGCACTTCTTCAACTTATGGATAACAATGTCATAAAAAATATTATCAAGAGTATCTGTATGAGGTGATTGAAAGCAGAAATACGAAGACCACGGAAAGAGTAAGGTTGAATACCATGTTCACTGTGTCTCTTGCCAAGGGCACTTCTTCAACTTATGGATAACAATGTCATAAAAAACTATCATCAAGGGTATCTGTATGAGGTGATTGGAAGCAGAAATACGAAGACCACGGAAAGAGTGAGGCTGAATACTATGTTGACTGGGTCTCTTGCCAAGGCCACTTCTTCAACTTATGAATAACAAGGTTATAAACTCGATAACTGTTGAATGGGAAGATACTTAAAACCAAACATCATAAAGACTATCATCAAGAGTATCTGTTTGAGGCGATTGGAAGCAGAAATACGTAGACCACGGAGAGGGTAAGGATGAATACTATGTTGACTGGGTCTCTTGCGAAGGCCACTTCTTCAACTTATGGATAACAAGGTTATAAAAAACTATCATCAAGGGTATCTGTATAAGGTGATTGGAAGCAGAAATAGGTAGACCACGGAAAGGGTAAGATCGAATACTATGTTGACTGGGTCTCTTGCCTAGGCCCCTTTTGCAACTTATGAATAACAAAGTTATAAACTCAATTATTGTTGAATGGGAAAATACTTAAAACAAAACATCATAAAAACTATCATCAAGTGTATCTATTTGATGTGATAGGAAGCAGAAATACGAAGACCACGGAAAGAGTAAGGTTGAATACCATGTTCACTGTGTCTCTTGCCAAGGGCACTTCTTCAACTTATGGATAACAATGTCATAAAAAACTATCATCAAGAGTATCTGTATGAGGTGATTGGAAGCAGAAATACGAAAACCACGGAAAGAGTAAGGTTGAATACCATGTTCACTGTGTCTCTTGCCAAGGGCACTTCTTCAACTTATGAATAACAATGTCATAAAAAACTATCATCAAGAGTATCTGTATGAGGGAATTGGAAGCAGAAATACGAAGACCACGGAAAGAGTAAGGTTGAATACCATGTTCACTGTGTCTTTTGCCAAGGGCACTTCTTCAACTTATGAATAACAAGGTGATAAAAAACTATCATCAAGAGTATCTGTATGAGGTGATTGAAAGCAGAAATACGAAGAACACGGAAAGAGTAAGGTTGAATACCATGTTCACTGTGTCTCTTGCCAAGGGCACTTCTTCAACTTATGGATAACAATGTCATAAAAAACTATCATCAAGAGCATCTATATGAGGTGATTGAAAGCAGAAATACGAAGACCACGGAAAGAGAAAGGTTGAATACCATGTTCACTGTGTCTCTTGCCAAGGGCATTTCTACAACTTATGGATAACAATGTCATAAAAACTATCATCAAGAGGATCTGTATAAGGTGATTGAAAGCAGAAATACGAGAACCACGGAAAGAGTAAGGTTGAATACCATGTTCACTGTGTCTCTTGCCAAGGGCACTTCTTCAACTTACGGATAACAATGTCATAAAAAACTGTCATCAAGGGTATCTGTATTAGGTGATTGGAAGCAGAAATACGAAGACCACCGAAAGAGTAAGGTTGAATACCATGTTCACTGTGTCTCTTGTCAAGGGCACTTCTTCAACTTATGGATAACAATGTCATAAAAAACTATCATCAAGAGTATCTGTATGAGGCGATTGGAAGCAGAAATACGAAGACCACGGAAAGAGTAAGGTTGAATACCATGTTCACCGTGTCTCTTGCCAAGGGCACTTCTTCAACTTATGGATAACAATGTCATAAAAAACTTTCATCAAGAGTATCTGTATGAGGTGATTGAAAGCAGAAATACGAAGACCACGGAAAGAGTAAGTTGAATACCATGTTCACTGTGTCTCTTGCCAAGGGCACTTCTTCAACTTATGGATAACAATGTCATAAAAAACTATCATCAAGAGTATCTGTATGAGGTGATTGAAAGCAGAAATACGTAGACAACGAAGAGGGTAAGGTTGTATACTATGTTGACTGGGTCTAATGCCCATGCCCCTTTTGCAACTTATGAATAACAATGTCATAAACTCGATAACTGTTGAATGGGAATATACTCAAAACCAAACATCATAAAGACTATCATCAAGAGTATCTGTTTGATGTGATTGGAAGCAGAAATAGGTAGACCATGGAAAGGGTAAGATCTAATACTATGTTGACTGGGTCCCTTGCCTAGGCCCCTTTTGCAACTTATGAATAACAAAGTTATAAACTCAATTATTGTTGAATGGGAATATACTCAAAACCAAACATCATAAAAACTATCATAAAGTGTATCTGTTTGAGGCGATTGGAAGCAGAAATAGGTAGACCACGAAGAGGGTAAGGTTGTATACTATGTTGACTGGGTCTCTTGCGAAGGCCACTTCTTCAACTTATGAATAACAAGGTTATAAACTCGATAACTGTTGAATGGGAATATACTCAAAACCAAGCATCATAAAGACTATCATCAAGAGTATCTGTTTGAGGCGATTGGAAGCAGAAATACGTAGACCACGAAGAGGGTAAGGATAAATAGTATGTTGACTGGGTCTCTTGCGAAGGCCACTTCTTCAACTTATGAATAACAAGGTTATAAACTCGATAACTGTTGAATGGGAAGATACTTAAAACCAAACATCATAAAAACTATCATCAAGTGTATCTGTTTGAGGCGATTGGAAGCAGAAATACGTAGACCACGGAGAGGGAAAGGATGAATACTATGTTGACTGGGTCTCTTGCCAAGGCCACTTCTTCAACTTGTGAATAACAAGGTTATAAACTCGATAACTGTTGAATGGGAAGATACTTAAAACCAAACATCATAAAAACTATCATCAAGTGTATCTATTTGATGTGATAGGAAGCAGAAATACGAAGACCACGGAAAGAGTAAGGTTGAATACCATGTTCACTGTGTCTCTTGCCAAGGGCACTTCTTCAACTTATGGATAACAATGTCATAAAAAACTATCATCAAGAGTATCTGTATGAGGTGATTGAAAACAGAAATACGAAGACCACGGAAAGAGTAAGGTTGAATATCATGTTCACTGTGTCTCTTGCCAAGGGCACTTCTTCAACTTATGAATAACAATGTTATAAAAAACTATCATCAAGGGTATCTGTATGAGGTGATTGGAAGCAGAAATACGAAGACCACCGAAAGAGTAAGGTTGAATACCATGTTCACTGTGTCTCTTGTCAAGGGCACTTCTTCAACTTATGGATAACAATGTCATAAAAAACTATCATCAAGAGTATCTGTATGAGGTGATTGGAAGCAGAAATACGAAGACCACGGAAAAAGTAAGGTTCAATACCATGTTCACTGTGTCTCTTGCCAAGGGCACTTCTTCAACTTATGGATAACAATGTCATAAACTCGATAACTGTTGAATGGGAATATATTCAAAACCAAGCATCATAAAGACTATCATCAAGAGTATCTTTTTGAGGTGATTGAAAGCAGAAATACGAAGACCACGGGAAGAGTAAGGTTGAATACCATGTTCACTGTGTCTCTTGCCAAGGCCCCTTCTTCAACTTATGGATAACAAGGTTATAAACTCGATAACTGTTGATTGGGAATATACTTAAAGCCAAACATCATAAAAACTTTCATCTAGAGTATCTGTATGAGGTGATTGGAAGCAGAAATACGAAGACCACGGAAAGAGTAAGGTTGAATACTATGTTGACTGGGTCTCTTGCCTAGGCCCCTTCTCCAACTTATGAATAACAATGTTATAAACTCGATAACTGTTGATTGGGAATATACTTAAAGCCAAACATCATAAAAACTATAATCAAGTGTATCTTTTTGAGGTGATTGAAAGCAGAAATACGAAGACCACGGGAAGAGTAAGGTTGAATACCATGTTCACTGTGTCTCTTGCCAAGGCCCCTTCTTCAACTTATGGATAACAAGGTTATAAACTCGATAACTGTTGATTGGGAATATACTTAAAGCCAAACATCATAAAAACTTTCATCTAGAGTATCTGTATGAGGTGATTGGAAGCAGAAATACGAAGACCACGGAAAGAGTAAGGTTGAATACTATGTTGACTGGGTCTCTTGCCTAGGCCCCTTCTCCAACTTATGAATAACAATGTTATAAACTCGATAACTGTTGATTGGGAATATACTTAAAGCCAAACATCATAAAAACTTTAATCAAGTGTATCTTTTTGAGGTGATTGGAAGCAGAAATACGTAGACCAAACACTGTACCGCAAAAAAACTGTTCAAAAGTAATATTAAGAAAGAATTGTTGTTTATTTTCTGTTAACAATCTTTTGGTGGTACAAAACTTGAAAATGGCTTTGAAATAAACAATCGTTTAGTAAACTAAAGCTTTTTGTCTGACACTTTTAAGAGTTTCTGTCAGTTGAAATATAAAACAATAAATATATGACTTCTTCTTTCATCATTCTGGCTACTTTATCAACCTTTAATCAATACAGCTACTTTCAAAAGCAGAGATAAATATAATACATGAAATCAAAAATATCATAGAATTTGTTGACTGTTTCAACAATATGCCTATTTTATTGGTTGTGATACTTATTATCAAAAATCAGAAATATTTTTTTTCAGTTGATGTAGTAATATCTGGTTAATCATTTTGGGAATATGACACTATTCTAGGCAACAAGTAGTTCTGTAAGGCTGAGTTATTGAGATTTTAAGAAGTTTCATAAACACTAAAGTATTTTAAGGATTTCACTAATAAGAAGTATTTTCCAAATCGTTTATGGAAATCAAGTTGGAAAGTTGCATTGGACAAGTCTATGGACAAAATAATCTTTTTTAAATTATAAAATGTTTTAATGGATCTACGATAATCATTTACCATGCCTGGCATAAAAAAGGGTAAAGAAAAACAGGATGCTCACATAAAACATGTTTCTAAATGCATGTTTGTTGATAATTACAACTCAATTTAAATCTTAGAAAATTATAAAAATTTATGTGATTCATCGCAAATGAAAATCTCTATGTTCCTTATATAATTTAGGACCAAGATAATGGTAAAGCTGGGAAAGTTGATGTTCTTGGATTGTGTGTTTACCCTAACACACTTTTGTCATTAGGTACTTCTGAAAATCTGTTTTCCTCGTGTGTTATCACATTTGCCACAAGGAGATCACAGAATTGGAACTCTTAGCCCGTTCGGAAAATTTCAAGTTGTTTGGAGTTGTGGACTGTCAGGAAACGAATAACCCCAATTTAAAAATTCATTTTTTCATACAGTCATTTTTTTTAAGAAACTGGCTATAAGAAACGAGTACTGGACTACTCGAAGCAAAAAAATTAAGAAAATATCAAATCATGATAAAACTGAGAAATTTTGTAAAATCCAAGAACAAGATTGCCCTGTTGGTCTAGAACTTAAGCAAAAGGAATAAAAATATACTTCCCACATCTAAATACAGCATCGGAATGGAAGCGAATCTCTTGATGTGATAAAAAAGGTCACGAACATTTCATAACATCATTCATGACATCATAATTAAGAAACTCTTAAGAAACAATGAGTATTGATATTTCCAAAACATTAAGAAACTGGAGTATTTAACATCGACCTTTGTTTCTTATTTAAAAAATGAGTGTATCTCACAAACAGCCAAAGGTAGAAATTTGCAAAACTTTGTCATCAATGTACGGGGTTTCTAAGGTCCCATCGAGGCAGGACTTTTTCCAAGGCCCTAGAAATCCTAGGCTCAAAAACCTATAGTTATTTGCGCACAGGGAATTTCAAAGAGGGAGCTGTCTAGTTTCCATACTGCTTGACCTGATGACGTAGTTTACTCTAACCCTAACCCTAACCCTAACCCTAAACCTAACCCTAAACCTAACCCTAACCCTAACCCAACCCTTCATTTGAAATAATTAATCATACTAATTTATAACTATTAATAATGCTTATATATGACTATCAGGTCAAGCAGTATGGAAACTAGACAACCCCTTCAAAGAGGTACTTCAAAGAGGCGTAATCCAGTAAAGTAGAATTTCAAAAGAGTTATAGAAACAAATGTCGCCATTAATGGTTCGTGTTTACTTTTATATCATCAACGACTCTTGGAAGTATTGCGGCGTGGAATAATTGTCCTGTTTGTTAAACTTGAAATGATGCGTGCTGTTTCAAAGGGGAAGCCTTAACCAAACAGGCAAAAAGGTCAACAAATTTTCAACAACAACTCCATATTTGCTCAAATTTCTCTACTACATTGAGCGCGCATTTGAGTAACGAGACAATACAAAATTTCGTATGTTTCGTATAAAAAAATGAGTTAATGCATTTCAGTCGAATTTGTTGCCGTGCGTAGTGAAATGATTTCACTACAGCAGCAAATTCCGGTCAAATCTAAAGAATTATCCAAATATTCAAATTTCAGCATAGACAAAATTCAAGATGACAACTTCAAACCTGAAGTCCATATTTGAGAAATGTTTGTAGATAGCAACATCAACCCGGAACGGAGAATTCCAGCAATCGAACTATTTTCATCAAACTTGACCATTTTCTGAATTTAAGCAAGTAAAATATTCTTTTTAGGAAAGGCCTGTATATATCATGAACAGGCTTTCAGAAACTAAATTCGTATTAAACAGAAATTAGAAATTTCCCGCCAAATCTGTAGTTGCCTCGTTGTGGATTCATTGTCTTTATGGTCACATGATGTTAAAGAACATTTTTATGGAAATCAGTTTTTTTACGAGAGGAAGTGAACATCGCGAGATTCGTTATTACCACTGAAAGCTTTTTGTAAACTTTTATAAAACTTCGGTAAATATGTTGTATTTACTAACTTGGTTAAATTGGTGTTTATTTATCCTCGAGCTAATTGTAACTATTTTAACAGTAACCTGAAATTTTCTCTAAATCAGACTCTTCATAAATTAGGATGTAGAGAAAGAGGCAAACATTTACATTGTTAACATTAACAGTCCATTTACTATCAATTTTTATTGCTTCCCTAGATAATGTCATTCAAAAGAAAACAGCATGATGTAACTTACAAAGTTCTTGTCCTTGGTGAATCTACTGTTGGAAAAACTGCACTCATAAAATGCTACACAGAAAAAGACAAAGATTTCAACCCTAATTTGGTTCCAACTATCGGTTTGTCTTTTTAAAAAGTTACAAGAATAAATTATGAGTTTCTAATTTGACCTGTCAGTGCATTTTGCAGGTCTACATCAGTACTGCTGCCCCATTAATTTTAAACCTCCTGTTTGTTATGTTTTATGTCTTATGGCCTGTTAAACATTAAATTCAGTAAGATGTGCTTTGAAGTGGACTGCTTAGACAATGCTATTTTTGATTAACAGCATTAAGAATGATGGTCAAATTTTATTCACTTCTTTTTCAGGTATAGATTATAAAACAGAGTACATGACAATTGACAAACTTAAAATTAGAGTACAAATTTGGTAGGTTGGTTTCTTCCTCAAAACTCTAGATAAGCAATTTATTTGAAACAATTTCATGGAAAATGCTATTAATTTCCCCCTTTGCCACAATTCAGGAACTAGAAGGAACTAGTTAGCTTTAACTTTAACGCTTACTTTAACACCAACTTTATCGCCACTACTGAGCATCGCTTTAGCATTTTGCTCAATTGAATAAAAGAAATTTAGTTGGCCACTGCAAAAGGATAAGATTGGTAGAGTCTTAGCTAGAAAACCAGTAACTCAACCTGCTCTGACAGGTTAGAGGATTACCAACATAGCAAAATAACTGATTTTTCTACACTCTGTAACAGGCAAGAGGAGCTAAAATTTTATATTTATCAAATCACCCTCTGTTACATTTTGCAGCTAACCAAAAAAAATCTTTTAATACATTATTTTAAACTTTTTACATAAGGAATTTATTCAATAAATTTTTGAAAATGCATTACTTTAATTATACAAGGATTTTGCCATGGCTCCTGCTCCTCCTGTAGCAGGGGCTCCTCCAGCAGCTGGGGCACTACCAACATTGCAGATGAAGTCACCAATGTTCCTTCTCTCTAAAGCCTTGGCAAAAAGTCCTGGCCAGAAAGGCTCTACATTAATTTTTGCTGCCTTAATCCACTTTGTGACTTTTTCAGTCGTAACAGGGAAATCATCATGGAGGATCAAAGTACTGTATACACATGCAAGTTGCGACATTTGAGCCATTGCTCCAGTAATTTAAAGTCTTTCACTCTTTTTAAGGTTTATAAGTTAGATTTAGATTACCAGTACAATTTTGCTTTAGCTTTTTAAACTAATCTTTTAGGGATACTGCTGGTCAAGAAAGGTTTCGTACAATGAATGCTATGTATTACAGAGGTGCAAAGGTAATGCTTTGTGTAAATTTTTAACTCATTGAAATATGCGCTTAAAATGTGATGCAATTTCTGTCTATCTAATGAGAATAAGCCTTCAAGTTTTCAATATACAGTTTGGCTTGATTATGATCTAAACCTGTCAAAGCTTTTCAGTTTATGCAGCCCCCTGTCCCTTCAGTTATTGTGTCTCTGCCTGGAAGAAATTGTCAATGGGTAAATTAGCTGACCATTTTTACATGTATAGGGAATTTTACTGGTGTATGATGTTACAAACAAAGACAGTTATTTGAAGGTAAAAGATTGGATGGAGGATCTTAAGCAGGTATGCAGCCATTTTGTCTTCATGAAATTGGTTTATTCTTTTCCATTAAACAATTTTACAGTCATTTTGCTGATTCACAAGAAAGAACTTCTACTCAACGTTGTTTTCTATATTAAAGCATGATTTGGACAAGGAGGAAATAATTTTAATTGGCAATAAGATTGACTTGGAGCACTTGCAGGAAGTTGCTTCTGATGAGGGAAATAAGGTGAGGAGTAACTTGTATATCTAAATTGTCTTTCTCAATGTTACATGTCAATTGTCACATGTCAAATTTTGCTGTGTCTTAAAAGCTCTGCCCTCCACCATTTTACTCTATATTTTTATCTGTAATTTGTATCTTCTAAAATAGTCATCCGTATTGAATGATATTGTTCACCTAACTTGTCATCACTAGTAAAATCTGATTATTTTTTCTTTTCTTGTGTCGATTTTAGTTGGCAATGAAATATGGTATTAAGTTTATGGAGACAAGTGCAAAAACTGGAGAAAATGTTAATGAGGTTTGTGAGCCCTATTTCTATATAAAGAATCTTTAAACCTGTTGTGACCTGTGGTTTCGATTAGTAATACACATGTATGTAGGCCATCTTTTAATCCACTTGCAAACCGCAAAAGTTCTGTATGGGGGGAGCTGGGTCTAGTACATTATGATACTTAAAGATGTTGCTTTTGAAGTTTCATTAATCATATCTGTGGCATTTTGAAATATGTAGAGGTCTTCTTTAGGCTTGTAGCATATTCATTTTATTAAATACATTTTTATTTCTAAAAGCTGTGAGGGCAAGTCTCTGTTTATATAAAAATGAGGACAACTGCCCTGTTGTTAAATACAATAGAAAGACTTGATTGGCTACCCCCCCCCCCCCCCAAAACAAATATTCTATTTTTCTCTGTTGCTATTGTACTTCTATTAGGCTTTTAAACATACACAGTCCTTTCATTCAACATATTAGGATAACAGGATGCAGCCTCCCTTTTCAGGCTTAATATTTTTGAATGACTCAATACAGAGATTTTATGGTGATATTATGTGCAAATCTTATGTTTTTGATAGAATGCAACAGTTTTTGATATGTTTCAATGGCTCTTTTTTACAGAACCATTATGTTGCTGGTCCTTTGCATGTTATTTGATTATTAATTATTCAATTTATTTCCCAGGCTTTTCTAACTTACAAAAGAATATATTATCAACATTTCCCAAGGTACCAAATCAAAATTTAACAGCAGACAGAAGAGGTCAAGAATATGTCCAATTTTTTTAACATATTTCAACGTATTCAATAATCAAATTTACTCATTTTACTAAAGTAAAATGTAGGATGGAAGTTCATATGTAGACCTTTTTTAATTACTGTGTTGTAGTTTTATGTGGTAGCATGTATAGTAAAACACAATTTCTTCGGATTTTTCAAATCTTGTGTATCTTTTTGATGTTTTTATACATTGTTCAAGGTAGCCAAAGAACACAAAAAAACTCACAAAGATCTAATTAGAAAATAGTGGAATACCAATTAATAAACCCCGTTTAAATCTTCTATCTACCGGACTGAATATCATGTTCCTCTCTTATTCTACTGAACAAAATCCTATATCTTAACATCTCAGGTTTTTAATATTTTTCAAACTCTTAAAGTAAAAAAATGAGTACACTGTGTGTTGAGTAAGATATACAAAAGTGTAATACTCATTCAGTACACCTACAATTTACTGCTTTCCTCTTACAGCATTGAGCAGTTATGATAGTGCCAAAAATATATAAAAAATATTGTGCAGCTATATGTCACAGCTTATTTGCATTATGGACACCAACATTCTTATGCAAAGAGGACAAAGCTCCATATTGTTGTGGAAAGATTGGATTATCTGTACGAAATAGTTTTTTTTTGAGAAAAAATCTACTTTGAACAATAGAGAGGCTTATTTTTTACTGATTACACAAATATATTTTCTGAGAAATTTCTCTACTTCTCTACTTTCTCTACTTCTATTAAAACAAATTTATATGATATAAAAATATTGATATAAATTGAACGAATCAGAAATTTACAAAACATTCCTTTAATACTTTCTGATATTTCAAAAATTTCTAATATGCTCAAACTGTTAAAGAGGTTATTTAGTACAATACTTTAATATACGTTAACCGACACCTGAGGCCTAAAAGAAAGGTTTGATGCATGTTGACAAATTCTAGGACAATAACTTAGATTAGGCCATATATTTATACAGAACCTGTTTCTTCTTCAGAAGGCACTAAAATAATGCAATTCACTGAATACCAGAATAGGTTTTTTTTAATCCTTTTAATTCTTTGTGTCTTAGTTTTAGGAGTAGTAAAATGAGGAATATTTTTCTGTATTCTTATAACATTTGCCTTAACAAAAGATAATTATTAAAAGGGCACAGATTGTCAATTTTTCTAAATAGAAACTAAGAAGACAAGACTGCACATATGCATGATATACCTAAGATTTAGAGGCCATGTATAATAAATACAAATTAGCCTTAAAGGACAACACCAACCACAGAACCAGATTCCCCATTCTTTTTGGCAGATTGTTTCAGATTTAGACTTGCATTGGTGTCATGGCTGGACCGATGAACTGCTTCCCCAGTCCTCATTTCCTACATCTGATGAACCTTGAAAAAAATTAGTATGACTTACTTACTTTGAAATTCAAACACACAGCACATCTTTATAATTTCTCTACCAAGGTGATGCATTTTGGGGGTCCTTCTTTGACGAGCACCAATATAAGGGTGAAAGGTTGCATACAATGATAAGCTGAACATTCTTAAAGATTTTTTGAGGATGCATATGGGAGAAAATTATCTGAATTATTCAGTTTTCCTGTTATGTGGAAAAGGTCTTTAAGAGCTTGTTTCCATCCATTCCTGCTTTAATAGCTTGTTTTTAAAATTTGCTGTGAAAATCCCGCACATACTTTTGTTGCACATACAACAATTGATTGTAAAATTCAGAAACATGACACAGCGTATACAAATTTATTTGTCTCAGAAGGATTTTGCAAGCAAACAAGAATAAAAATAGTTAGCCTTAGTAACAATTTTTCTGCAGACTAATTGTGGATTTTTTTAGATTGAGAATTGGTTTAAATGCTGAAAATTTCAAGGCCTGAGTAGATAGAGTATGCCTTTTTGTTAAAAAAAGATTTGGGTGGAGTGATGTCCCTGTCTGTATCACTTCAATTACATTACTGGACATGACAAGAAGGAATAAAATCTAGCTTCTAAAATTAAATTCTCAATGATCAACACATAACTTACTGTAAAAGGGTCACAGGAATCTTTCATGTTGTAAACAAGTTTTGTAAATGTCTAAAATTGGAAAAAGATCTTTAGAGAATCACCTTTTTCCAACATTTTACTAACTAGGGA
>NW_027019653.1:19405-61156 GCF_013076305.1 Rhopilema esculentum
GCTGGGTCTAGTACATTATGATACTTAAAGATGTTGCTTTTGAAGTTTCATTAATCATATCTGTGGCATTTTGAAATATGTAGAGGTCTTCTTTAGGCTTGTAGCATATTCATTTTATTAAATACATTTTTATTTCTAAAAGCTGTGAGGGCAAGTCTCTGTTTATATAAAAATGAGGACAACTGCCCTGTTGTTAAATACAATAGAAAGACTTGATTGGCTACCCCCCCCCCTCCCTAGTTAGTATGTTGAAAAAGGTGATTTCTAAAGATCTTTTTCCAATTTTAGACATTTACAAAACTTGTTTACAACATGAAAGATTCCTGTGACCCTTTTACAGTAAGTTATGTTGATCATGAATTTAATTTTAGAAGCTAGATTTTATTCCCTCTTGTTCATGTCCAGTATGTAATTGAAGTGATACAGACAGGGACATCACTCCACCCAAATCTTTTTTTAACAAAAGGATACTCTATCACTACAGGCCTTGAAATTTTCAGCATTTAAACCCAATCTCAATCTAAAAAAATCACAATTAGTCTGCAGAAAATTGGTTACTAAGGCTAACTATTTTTTCTTGTTTGCTTGCAAAAATCCTTCTGCAGACAAATCAAAATTTGTATAGCTGTGTTATGTTTCTGAATTTTACAATCAATTGTTGTATGTGCAACAAAAGTATGTGCGGGAATTTTCACAGCAAAATTTTAAAACAAGCTATTAAAGCAGGATGGATGGAAACAAGCTCTTACAGACCTTTTCCACATAACAGGAAAACTGAATAATTCAGACATTTTCTCCCATATGCATCCTCAAAAAATCTTTAAGAATGTTCAGCTTACTCATTGTATGCAACCTTTCACCTTATATTGGTGCTGTCAAAAGAAGACCCCTCTAAAATGCATCACTTGGTAGAGAAATTTAAAGATGTGCTGTGTTTTGACTTTCAAAGTAAGTAAGTCCATACTAATTTTTTTCAAGGTTTCATCAGATGTAGGAAATGAGGACTGGGAAGCAGTTCATCGGTCCAGCCATGACACCAATGCAAGTCTAAATCTGAAACAATCTGCCAAAAAGAATGGGGAATCTGGTTCTGGGTGGTGTTGTCCTTTAGGCTAATTTTGTATTTATATTTACATGGGCCTCTAAATCTTAGGTATATCATGCATATGTGCTAGTCTTAGTCTTCTTAGTTTCTATTTAGAAAAACTTGACAATATGTGCCCCTTTAATAATATCTTTTGTTATAAGGCAAATGTTATAAGAGATACAGAAAAATATCCTCATTTTTACTACTCCTAAAACTAAGACACAAAGAATTAAAAGGATTAAAAAAACCTATTCTGGTATTCAGTGAATTGCATTATTTTAGTGCCTTCTGAAGAAAGAAACAGGTTCTGTATAAATATATTGGCCTATCTAAGTTATTGTCCTAGAATTTGTCAACATGCATCAAACCTTTTTTTAGGCCTCAGGTGTCGGTTAACGTATATTAAAGTATTGTACTAAATCAACCTCTTTAACAGTTTGAGCATATTAGAAATTTTGAAATTATCAGAAAGTTTAAAGGAATGTTTTGTAAATTTCTGATTCGTCAATTTATATCAATATTTTTATAGTCATATAAATTTGTTTTAATTAGAAGTAGAGAAAGTAGAGAAGTAGAGAAAATTTCTCAGAAAATATATTTGTGTAATCAGTAAAAATAAGCCTCTCTATTGTTCAAAGTAGATTTTTCTCAAGAAAAACTATTTCGTACAGAGTAATCCAATCTTTCCACAACAAGTATGGAGCTTGTCCTCTTTGCATAAGAATGTTGGTGTTCCATAATGCAGAATAAGCTGTGACATATAGCTGCACAATATTTTTTATATATTTTTGGCCTATCATGAACTGCTCAATGCTGTAGAGGAAGAGCAGTAAATTTGTAGGTGTATTGAATGAGTATTACACTTTTGTATATCTTACTCAACACACAGTGTACTCATTTTTTTACTTAAGAGTTTTGAAAAATATTAAAAACCTGAGATGTTAAGATATAGGATTTGTTCAGTAGAAGTAAGAGGACAAGATATTCAGTCGGTAGATAGAAGATTTAAACGGGGGTTTATTAATTGGTATTCCACTATTTTCTAAATTATATCTTTGGTGAGTTTTTGTTGTTCTTTGGCTACCTTGAACAAATTTAGCTAATACAACATCAAAAAGATACACAAGATTTGAAAAAATCCGAATGAATTGTGTTTTACTATACATGCTACCATAAAATACAACACAGTAATTAAAAAAAGGTCTACATATGATCTTCCATCCTACATTTTATCTTTAGCTAAAATGAGTAAAATTTGATTATTGAATACGTTGAAATGTTAAAAAATTGGACATATTCTTGGACCTCTTCTGTCTGCTGTTAAATTTTGATTTGTACTTGGGAAATGTTGATCATATATTCTTTTTGTAAGGTTAGAAAAGGCCTGGGGAAATAAAATTAATAATTAATAATCAAATATACATGCAAAAGACCATTCAGAATAATGGTTTCTGTAAAAAAGGAGCCATTGAAACATATCAAGAACTGTGCATTCTATCAAAAACATAAGATTTGACATAAATATCACCATAAAATCTCTGTATTGAGTCATTCAAAAATATTATAGCCTGAAAAGGGAGGCTGCATCCTGTTATCCTAATATGTTGAATGAAAGGACTGTGTATGTTTAAAAGCCTAATAGAAGTACATAGCAACAGAGAAAAATAGAATATTTGATTTTACTTCCAGTTTCATTACTTTTATTTTGCTATTGATACTAATGGAAACAGAATAATTTCCATGTGCTACTCTTCTTTACCACATTGATTCAAGACACACATTTTAAATACCAGGTTTCCTTTCTTTTCAGCAATGCTAATCTCATTGTTTTTCAAGTTCTTTTATGTGGTAAAAGCAAAGAGTTTGTCATTTTCCTGAAACAACTAGTGCAAATTTAATGGAAAGGACAATCATTGAATGATTTACCTGGTGCACAAATCTGTTTTGTTTTGCACTTGTCAAGATTATGTCTGTGTTTCTGAGGCTCTGACATTTCTATGACAAATTGGACACTCGTTTTAGTGAACAACGGACAAAAAAGCTACACAAATTTCCCATAGTGAATAAATCAAAAATAGGGGAGGAATATAAAAGGCCCAGATGATATAAAATGTAAAATCATGTCTATTTTTATGCAAAAAGGAAACAAAATTCCATGTTTATACAATTATTTAATGGAATAATTGCTCTACCCCTCCCCCTAAATGTAGTAGAATTTAATCGCTGTCCTTTTTTTCTGATAGAGACAATCCAAAGTAATAAAATAAGGGAAAAATCAGCTTTTTTACAGCAACTACGACTTCTTCCTGGACACATTTGCTGGGAGAGTCATTTTTTAAACCAATGATGAGCTTTGCTGAGTGATCAAATCTATTGTTTCCAATGACCTAAAGAGAATGGAAAAATCATTAGTCAAATGTCAAGCTAGAAATGATACCATATTCAGCACTAAAATATTGACCAGCTTGAACAAATATGGAGAAATATGTTCTTGATGATTTACTCATGTCAAGTTATTGTTTAGTGAAATGGTAAGGCAGGTTTTTACAACTAGTACCTGATTAAGAAATGGGGTAAAATATGCTATTAAAAACATGGTCAAGAATTTCAATTCACATACTAAACACATGTTCTCAATCCAGTTGTCAATATTACTCCAGCTTTTGTCTGAATCCACACTGTAGCAAATCATGAAGCCCTGGCAGGAAAAGGGAACCAATCTTATAATATCCATGATAATTAATGCCAAAGACAATTGAATCAATCAAAAAAATATTTCATAAAACAAACGCTATTTGGTATTTGAGATATAATTTGTTTTACTTACATGAATAATTCCATAATGATATGAGGTTAATGTTCTAAAATCATTTGCACCTGAGAAGTCCCTGGAGAGAAAAGCACACCTTTATGTTTAACAGAAAGACATTTACTAGCAGCTTTCCCGTTCTGAATTTGCCAACTGGGTTCCAAAAAGTGGCAATATTGCAAAATTACATTGTCCAAAAATGTTTGAACTATTAGAGTATTTCATTAAACAATGAAAACTATATTTATCACAGCATCTCAGTTCATTTCTTGTTTAAAATTCCACTGCATACAATTTTATGATGATAAATATACAAAAGACTATATTATTATAGAAAATTTCTTAACATTAAATAAAAGAAATCAAAAGGAATATACAAGTACATAACAACCATCCTCTATGAAAATTTGCTCCAGAACTTCCAGTTTTCTATTTTAGTATCTTAAATGAAAGAATCTCACTTTTTCTAGAGGGATAAAACCTTCCAGGTATTGCTAAACATATAAACCTACAGCATAAGATGTGGATGCATGAAACATACCATATTTCAAGTTCTACTTTCTGTTTTTCAATATTTATGGTCTTTTTGGATAAACTGTAGCCTGAAAATTAAATTATGGAAATTATTAAAATGATAAATACAGATTCATGAGGATTCTAAAGCCAATTTTATGGTATTCGCAGTTGCTTTGTCGAAAAGGACCTGAGATTCGACATCTCTATGCTTAAATTAGCTGAAACTGAAAACCTCACATCGTTTGGAGTTCATGGTCGCGAGTAACTACGTTCTGAATATCATGATATTTCTAGAGATCGACAACATTCCTGTCGCGGGTGAAAACATTCTGATCAAATATACACAATTAGCGGCCTTACAGCCCTAGAAACAAGATATTTTCGGCACAGACTTATTACAACGTGAAGGTTTTAATTCCATGATCCACCTTTTGGCAAATATGAAGATAAAAAAAGACGGCCCAAAATGGGAACCATGCAAAAAATATTATCAATCAAACCTTGCGTGGTTATGTAGACCTCGGGATAAGAATTATCAACAAATCTCGATATCAAGCTCGTTTTTCCAATCCCACTGTCTCCTATAACCCCAATTTTGTACTTGACGGGTGCGCAAGCCATATTTTTCGTACGTTTTCTCGAAAATTAGCTGAGATTACGGCAGTCCATTCCTTTCTCTTTAAATTTTGTCGCTATGGTTGTGAAACCACCGCTGCACTTCCTTCTTGGGAATAAAAAGTGATCACGTGGTGTTGCACATGGTTGAAATTCTACATATACGAATGAGACCGAGGGGCGATTCACTCTTGCAAATAGCGTACGAGATTTTTCCTAAAACACAAGGATTTCTGAGGATTTTCAGATAAAACAGTAGGCTTTTTTCAAAAGGTGTACGAGGTTTTCTTAGAGTGATTTGCCCCTTGAATAAAGTGGGGGGTCTATATTCATGAAAAGATGAGGACTAGCCCCAGCTAAGCTAGGTACCATTAGGCACGCAATGGCAACCAATAGCACCTAGTATGCTCTGGGACACAGACTTCATAGACCATTTTACGCTAATGAAGCCCTGTATGCCGGGGCAAAATATTATTATTCGTTTTATTTAATTTAGTTGGAAAATTTCTTTCATTGGATTCTCTTCGCTGTTTTGCTTTGTTCCTGAATTTTATCTTCGTATCTTTATTCACTGCAAGATTCACTGAATCCGGTGGACAGCCTATCCTGCGGTTCTCACGCTTATATACCTTACCTCATTTATATAAAACCCACCTCATTGATACAAAGCCCAACCTTTGGATGCTGCGTGGTGTTTACCAGAGGGCATCATTTGATACAAAATGAAAGTGTGTCAAATGAAAATGAAAAGAGAACTGCATTGGAAAAAATAAAAACAGACTTATAACAATATTTTCCTTTCCCAAAAACATATAAATTAACAAAGTTATTGCGAGAACTGTTTTGAACTCTACAAAATATATGCTCAAAAGTTATGGAAATGCCAAGGAATGTCTCAGTCAGAGCTGTCTTCCGTCTCTTCTGTGACATGAAAACTATCATAGTTTTCGAATTATAAGCATTTAAATTATTCGTAATTTCTTGTTTAGTCTGATTTCTAATGAGCGCCGCTTTCAAGATGCGGCTTTTGACAGAGGACGGGGGGGAGGGGGCGGGGTTTATCAGAAGGCGGTGTCCATTAGAGAAAATACAGTATGTGCATGAGGCAGGGTCTACATGGCCAAAGACAAGAGTAAAAAATTCTCTGAAAGAAATAACGGAAAAAGCTCTAACCCCCGTTTCAATATGAGCTGATGGATCTCCACAGGGGTCATATGATATAAATGCATCTGCCTGGGGGCCTAGCTTTTTTAAGGAAAAAGAAAGAAAGTAACATATTGTTTTAAACAATAGAGGGCCACTTGCCCCTAGTAAGTATATGTTGAAAAATCTAAACCATTCCATTCAACCCAAAGCGAAACCGATCTGTCTTCTCGCTGAGGGTCCTTTAACATGCAAGCAACTTCTCGCCAAAGCCGCCCTCTGTTAATTATATAAAGGTCATTCGGTTTCTGAGGCCTAATTAAGTTTTACAATCCACGACTGTTCTGCGTGTGTTAATGAAGAGTTTATCTGTATAAATGCCATTCTAACATGTGTAATTATAATGGAAACATACCAGTGCTATCTTCGTATTGTGCAGTACTAAAATATTATGCGATTATTTAAAAACCTGCAATCTTCTGCAGCTGGTAACCCAGGGTCTAAAAACATCATATTTTCTTAAACCAAGAAAATTTCGAAAGTAAACCTCGTATATCTGGTAACAGTTTTTTGATGAAACTTATGGCCTATACCAGTGCCTCTAGCCCCATCGAAAATGGTCGAACACAGTACATCAACAGCTACCATGGGTACCAGAGCCAAGGAACTTGTGAGGGAATTCAAGATGGGAGAAAACAAACTGTTTCATGAATGAAAATTTGAATCCAGAAAGATGTCGTCCACTAAGCACGCATCATACAGACATGCATGACTGTCACTGGAAACAAAGACTTGACTGCGGTGTTCCCCAGGGATCTATCCCTGGTTCACTAGTGTTCATATTGCTAATAAATGACATCGAGAAAATTGTTGAATTAACAAATTCTATAACTTATGCTGATAACACAGCTTTGTTCAGTGCTTGAAAGACAAGTGCAGCGGACTGTAGGTTCGAGCTGTGACTTGTATCATTCCATAGGATTTGAAAACAGTTTGGGATTGGGCGAGCATGGCAGCGGGCAGCAGTAGATTTATACCAAACTTTTAATTATAGGTTAAGCTGATATACTCCTCTCAAGGTAACAACAAAAATAATAATGATATATCGACGTTGATACAATTTTTCTTGGTCAACCGAGTAGGGTCTAAAAATCAAGGACTTGTGTCCAACAAATTTTACTGTAAAATATTAAATCATTTACAATTAAAAAAATATCATTTAGACTTTGAGATAGCAGAAGCCAGATAAAAAAATGTTGAATGGAAGTGGAGATGCATTTCGATCGCTCGTGATCTCGATTAAAGTGGCCAAATTACATTCGATGTAATATGAATATCACTAAATTTTAATGAGAATTACCTAATATATAAAAAGTGTTTTTGATTTAATTTTCAGCTGATCTTTGTTTACTTGCTTGCTTAATGACTTGAACACGTTTGCCAATCAACCAGGTAAACTGAGGTTAGAAATAAAACACGGTCACATACCCACACGAATGAAACTGGCACAGTCTTGCCTGTACTGTAGAAATTGGCAGCCATCTTCTAATAAACGTCTCTTTTCCTCTCAAATTAACAGGAAAATTAATTTAATTTAATTTATTTGGTTTCCAATATAAATCAATGAAAGAAGAGCGTCCATCATGAATAATGATTTAACATGTGACCTCTGCTGAGCATGCCTCTGTCATCAGCAATAAACCATTTTGAACCTATTCGTTCTCTGTAGACATTTTCTGGCCGCCCATTGGCATCCATTAGCGCTCCAGTAAGGATTTTGCCTTTTATGGGATTTGCTTTGCCTTATAAGGGTGCGAGGTGATTTTGCCCGTCTTATTTGATATACAAGATGATTCGCTCGGTTAGCCATGTATGTGCCCAGGTCTATTATGTCATGGCTGGCCGCGCGATTCCCCGTTTAAAGGTCACTGCGCAAATAGCAGGTTGTCTACCATCTTCAGCTAATTTTCACTGTAATCCAATTCGCTTGTTTGCAGCAATCAGCGTTGCCTCCAATTTCCATTATTTCTTCGATACTCATTCGATTTCAGCTGATGGGAAGCATCTCAATGTGACCTTCCGACATGAAAAGTGGATTTATTCTAGTCTTTGGCATTTTTTGCGTCATCGAATGTTTCCCACTTTCCTTGAACAGTAAGTTGAGATAATATCGAGTTCAGTTTATATTCTCCCTTTTCGGGTGAAATTTCTGATCAATCTCCTATTCAAGGCTACAAATGACTCAAGCCCAACTGCTGCTGCACGACAAAATATCATCAGCCATTTTGAGATGATCAAGATGGAACTATCAAATGTCGTATGCTTTGATGTAAGTCTTCTCACGCCGTAAATTTCTCTGCAGGTGCAAGAAAAGAAGATACAGGGTTAAACAGGAGAAAACGAAGCAACGAGCAAATTGCAGACAATGAGGGTAATCCATCTTGAAAATCTATCAGTAAATCATTCAGATATTTAAAGGGTGACAATTGTATTATCTTGAACTTCAAAGCAATTAAAAAATTCCACTACAATGTTTTGAGCTACAAACATTTAAGACACATATTTCAATTAAGAACAATTATTAGGTCAAAGAAGATTTGGTCGCCTTCAGCGCCCCTCGATTCTTGGTTGGCGGTGAACAGATACCCCTTTTCAGAAGCACTATCTCTAATAAATCCGGCAATTTATTTCATATGTATTATTATTATTATTTATCTTATTTATACACAGAAACCCTATCAGCTACTAAGTTAAAAAAGATTAATTTACATATAATGCTGGTCTTTATAGGGATCGTGCTTCGGGAAAGGATGCTAATTTTGCAGGAATTTCTTTAATGTCTTTTTTAACGTGGTAATCGTGGAGCTCATTCTTATTAGTAATGGAATTTCGTTCCACATCTGTTCACCACAATAGAAAAAACTGCTTTTGGATAATTCTAGGTTTTGCCTTGGGATGTCTAGGTGAAGGCAATTTCTTGTTAAATAGTTAGATATTTGGGATCTTATGACAAGTTTTCCTTTCAAATTTTCAGGGCAGAGACCATTTATTATTTTCTAGATCATTACTGCCCTGTCAAATTTTATCAAATTTGAGACCGAAAGCCAATTGCAGTTCCACCCGTCCTTTAATCTTGAGCCTTCTATTAGCGTGTGCGCTCTGTTTTGTAAACGCTGAAGATGATCGAGCTTTGTGATTGACAATTTGCCCCATAGTTCATCACTGTATCTCAAATGACTCTCAAGCAGTGCATTATAGACCTGATCCAGTTTCGAATGCGGGAGTATGTTTTTTAGCTTCCATTGGGAAGAGAGAACATTTTTTATTCTACCTTTAAGGTTTTTATATTGCTTATTCCATGTCAGGTTTTCGTCGACCGTAATTCCTAGGTACTTTACCTTTTGAGCTCGTTTGATTGGCTATCCATTCACATTTACTTCTAGTGGGCCAAGGATACGGTTGGTTTGTCGTTTATGGCCAATAACCATAGATTCTGTTTTTTCAGTATTCAAGCTAAACTAATTTTGACGTAACCATTCTGCAATATTGTCGATCTCAGCTTTTAGATCATTACAGAGATCGTAGATATCTTCGGCAATACAGGTGACACTGGTATCGTCCGCATACGTGTTTGAGGTGTATTTTTTGAGGCACTGCTCAAAATCATTGACATACAGGAAGAAGAGGAGTGGCCCAAGCACGATCCCTGGGGGATACCGCAGTGAAGCTTGATTTATGGCCATTTATTTGCCAGTATTGTCTTCTGCCTGTTAAATACGATGTGAACCACCGAAGAGATGTCTCTTCCACTCCGTATTTGGTTAGTTTCGATAGAAGAATCCCGTGTAAAAACAATGGGAAATCTTTACACATTGTCGAAATTCGCATTGTTTCAATACTGCACAGGATGTTCAAAACGTTCCATTAAATTGCCGCATTGCCAAAAAATTTACGTAATATAACTCAAGATTGTCATATATTATTGGTCATGAAAGCAAAAAAGAAATAATAAAATCGAAGTGTATTTGACTTTTCCAGTTCGCACAATAATATCAGCAATCGTTGATGCCATCCTGGATGGTGACAAAAGGAAGAGATCCGAAATTCCAGGTAAAAGTACTAGCTTCTTTTTCCTCTTGAATGCTGTTTTTCTTTTGCTAATCATTCAAACATTTAGCATAAATTTCGGCATTAATAAGAATAAGAAAAATGCCATGCAGTGTCACAGCAACAATAATACTGCTTTTCTCGAAGTTGAGTTTGTTAAAAGCGCTGGAGAGGCTTGATGATATATACAAAACGAAAGTGCAGCTACAATGGCCTACTTCAATCAAAACGAAAACCTGCAACAAAAAGCCAAAATACGTATATATAATTCAAGTGCAAAGTTCTAAATGCATCAATGATTTGATGTTGTAGTTTTTGAGATGTGGCAAAAATTGTCTGAGTTGAACCGTCAAATGTTTACCTTGTTGCATACTTTATTTTTTAAGATGGCGATGAAGATGAAACCGGAGAAACAATAACTGGTAAAGAGTTGGACACAACAACTCGAAGGGCTCTTAAAAACAGCAACACTGAGATGGGCATTAACAAAAAGTTGTCCAAGACGGGGACTTTCGATAGAATTTCAGCCAAATCAAATTTCAATCCGTTGATTGAATCAGCCGTAGAGCAACAGGGAGGCAAACGTTCCAAAACTATACAGGATAACTCAAAGAAAACAAAGGATGAAGGCAACGTACAAACTTTAGAGTTCAATGGCTCCGGAAATAATATGGAAAAAGGATCCTCAAAATCTAGCAACTCCATTGCGGTAAAAACACAGAACGTTTCAAAACGAGGTGTCGAAGACTTTGATTCGAATCTTATTGGGTCTCGGACAACGGAAAGTGAGATGCTCATTGACAAAACTGTCGATTCGTTAATACAAACTGCGGATTTTGTGGCATCTGAGTCAAGTGAATCTGGGGAATCAGGAGAATCCGGCCATTCTGGAGAATCGGGAGAATCCGGGGAATCTGGAGAAGCGGGTGAATCCGGAGATTCTGGAGAATCAAGCGAATCTGGAGAATCAGGGCAATCTGGAGAATCAGGGCAATCTGGAGAATCAGGGCAATCTGGAGAATCCGGCGAATCTGGTGATACATCTGTATCAAAGTTTAGCAAAAGAGATCGAATTCCTAAAGATGCTGAGGAAATAAAGACACAAGAAAATCATATCGTTGCAAAACAAAAAGTTAAGGAGACTTGGCCAAGGAAAAGGGAGACTTCTGTTGAAGAAGAGGGTTTGGTAGTAGGGGAAGGGAAGGAAGGAGAAAGTTCAAAGAGTGGGGAACTTGGAGAAAGCGGAGAAAGTGGAGAAAGCGCAGAAAGTGGAGAGAGTGGAGAGAGTGGAGCAAGTGAAGAAAGTGGAGCAAGTGGTGAAAGTGGAGCAAGTGGAGAAAGTGGAGAGAGTGGAGAAAGTGAGGAGAGTGGAGAGAGTGGAGAAAGTGGAGAGAGTGGAGAAAGCGGGAACTCAAGCAACGGTGATGTTCAGAGTGAAGCGTCCTTTCAGAAAAGAAGTGATATTCCAAATACCAAAGGAAAATTTAACAAAGAACAGTCTTTCTCCAGTAAAATAAGTGGAGATTCAGAACAGTCCGGCGAAAGTGGGGATTCAGAACATTCAGGCGAAAGTGGCGAGTCGGGTGAATCCGGCGAAAGTGGCGAGTCGGGAGAATCCGGCGAAAGTGGCGAGTCTGATGAATCCGGCGAAAGTGGCGAGTCTGGTCAATCCGGCGAAAGTGGCGAGTCGGAAGTATCAGGAGAAGGTGGCAACGGCTCATTCCAAAAGAGAAGCGAAATCCCTGGATTTCAGTTGGAAAGTGATGACGGTAAGAAGTTACGGCAACTATTCCACCTCAACGGGAGCTTTTCGCTTGCTGATCTGGATAAATTTACGACTGAACATTTTTAAAATTTGAGCATTTCTCATTGTTGCATGATTAGAAAAATTAGCAACAGCAACTATCTGGATAAAAATCAAAGTGGGGTTTGGGATAATTAGCTGTTCTTTTGGAAAACGGTTGCGACAGAAACAAAGCTGATAAATTGCAATGCAATGCACTGCTTTGGCAATAGAAATATCGTTTGATTTTAATAAACAAATAAATCAGAACTTTTTTCGCTACAAATCAAGCTAACTTTTACTTTTGAAAACAGTTAAAATGACATCAAGTCTTTATTGTCAAAATGGATCACTGGAAAGAACATTTTCTCTTAACTAAATTGAAACAGGTTATCAACTCAAATGTGAGTATAAACGGCAAGAAACATATGAGAAATACAAGTGATTTGTTTACATGATTCTAGATGCAGCTGCTGTTTCAGGAGAATCGGGATCTGGGTCAGGAGATGATCACGAGGACGACCTTACTGAAAAATTTCAGATGCAAATAAAGCAGAACAGGTCGGATACTGGCTTAGGGAGCCACATAAAGACTGTGGAAGAACAAGGACGAGAGCTTGAGCAGGATACTAGTGGGAGTGGCAGTGGTGACGTAGAAGAGGAAAGCGGCGATGAAGACTCTGAAGAGGAAGCAGCAAGCGAAGAGAGTGCCAAAATCGTCGAAAAGATTGTCCAAAGCGTCGCTAAAGCGGCCAAACCAAGAGAACAGTCATCCGAAACTGACGACAGTTCCCAAAAAGATGAAAGTGCCAGCAACGACACGAAAGGGTCATCAGAACTATTAACAACTGTAACTCGATCAGTCGATGATGCAGATGAGGACTCTCTCGGAAAGCAGAAAGAGACTAGCAAAGCAGGAGCAATTGACGCTACAAACGTAAGTGAGACGGTTATCACTCCCTCTCCTCCATGTGAAGCTTACCAGTTCTGGCTATTGCAGTAGACTTGTACCTAACGACTTGTACCTAACGACTTGCACCTAGCAATAATTTGTCTATCCTGGTGCAATTTTTAGCCAGATAAATAAAGCGCGAAAAATCTTCAGGCACAATACATGCCAAAACTCTTTTACATAAATGCTACTTAATCTTTTCTCAGCACTTTTGAGCATCTTTCTTCGAAATTTATCTAGATTATTTACTCTTGCACTTTTTAAATTTAATTGTCGCAATGTTATCGTCATGCCCGATTGTGCTAGACAATTTTCCTTTCATCAACAATAGACATGACATATATGAATTTTGGTAATTTCCTTTCTCTTCTGATATTTTTATGATTAATATCATATTGTTTTTAGGAAGATGCATCTTTGTTTGGTCTGGTCAAAAGAATGGTTCTTCATAGTAAGTATTTCGAAAATGCGCAAAATCCTGAAGATTTTTTGTTTCTTTTGGAAGAGTTTATCAGCACCTTTATTTGTTTCATGTTGAATTACCTGGACCAATTTAAGATGATCCTAGTAGACTTGGAGCCTAAGTCTTTAAGGTCTGGTGAATGTACGTAGATTTACGGAGAGAATATATATATATAGATTTTGTGCTAACTGAAGTTGAAATTCAAAAGGAATGAAATACTATAAAAAAGTAGGATAAAAAAAATAAGGAAAGGTTGCAGCCGAAGCATTTTATCTTACATTTATTAGATTATTCTCTGTGTTCTGCAAATTTACTTTGTTTGTAAAGGTGGGAAAGACGGAACAAAACTGACAGAGACGCTTCTTCACCAGCAAAAGAATCAAGACGAGCGAAAGGTATTATAGCAGCCAGAAAGACCAATTATAATTCCTTTCATAGTTATCAGCTCCCTAAATCAGCAATGGCTTAGTTCTTTTTAAAAGAAAAAGTATAGTTCAAGAATATTCTTTTCTATTACGTTTTGAACTTATTTGATCTAATTATGTAATCAAAAAGTAATTAAAATGAATAATCAAATACAATCAACATGATCTGTGTATTTATATAATATATTGACAAGACGCTTCTATGTTTCAACTCCGAGTTTGATGTTTAATGGGAGAATCATGCACTGTTAAAGCAACGGGTTCCCTGAAAAGTACTTCATCTTTTTCAGTTATAACTTTTAAGAAGGTTTACACTTTAGCAATAATGTTGATATTTATTTAGGCCTTAACTTAAAACTTTTGGAATAAAACATCAAATACCTAAAATCAAATACCTTATCATAATATCTAGAGCCAAATATGTAAATGCTTATGTAAAGTTATATTCCTTTGTATTTTCTAGCTGACTGGCGATTTAGAAGAGGCTGTAGGCATGAAAAACATTGAAGGCGATGCCGAAAAGGCTACTGTAAGATCATTCATTAAAAAAGGTAATTATTCATGCCTTGTCATCTTTCGGCACCAATTTTTAATGCTTCATGTTTCAAATCTTCGTGATCGAGCGTGTTATTAAATGTTCTTTAACAACTTCAGATCTACTGATTATTCAAGAGTCCCTTTTCAAATGCATGAAATAAGTGGAGGTAGAATCGCTTCGTCACTAAAATGGGCTTCCTTCCTAACTAGAAATCGGAGACTTAGAAGGCATGGCAGCCTCACTCTCAAACATTGGTGGCCTAGATCCTGAGATGCATAAAGTAATAGCTGCCTCATTGGAGCGAGGCATGATGAAGAGGCTGTCCATTCCGGAAAAGAAAATGTCTGACCTGGCCCAAGAGGAAGATTCCATAGTTAAGGACGCAGAGGCTCTGTTCATAGCAAGTAAGTTCAAAGATTACAATTAAAAATTTCTAGCAGGGATGGGACAAAAGGGATCAATGAGGAAAAACTTATCCTGCCTAGAAATATTCTCAAATTTTCTTTTGATTAAATCAATTTATTTTGCTTCTTCACAAAAGGTAATGATTTGTTGCAAAAAGCCGTCTAAAATAGTTATTAATTTACTACTTTTTTGCAGAAAAGTTGACAGATATTCAAGATAGCGATGCTGTACTAACGACAGAAGAGCTAGAGTCTAAAAAGCGATCTTTGGATTCGTTGATTGAAGCCCTTCCGATTGCAAGAAATAAAATTGAACAATTGTCTAAAACTGTAAAAGATGCGGCCTTTGTAAACAAACGAAAAGAAGGGGATCTTAAAAAGGGTACATCGAGGTGAGAAAATGCAGGGATATGGCAAAAAGGGGAGAAGAGGTGATTGGAATTCAAAAGTTCATCTCGTGGCTATTATGTTGCAGTTAGTGTTCATCAAATGCCTTGCGGGTGAACTACCTTGGGAATAAAAGGCAATATGACATAAAAGTTCATCAATTTGCAGTTGAAATTGAAACTGAATGACAAAAAACAACTCGTTCCTTAGATGCCATTAACAATAAATATCTATTCTGACAATCGGTCGTAGCGCTTTAAATAAAAAATTTTTATCTTCAATTTTTGAAATGACGTGAGCAGCTTGTTGAATGAGCTAAACTGATAAATTAAATTATAAACTTTACCGATGGGAAAGTTTTTTGCTCAAGGGTTTTCTTATTTTCCTACCTAATCAACTAAAACTAACTACAATTCAACGTTCGAAGTAATAATGAGTTATATCTAGCCTAACGTGTGTAATTAGAACTTAGTGAATGTAACTTTTATACGCAAATAAGCTTATGAATATAATACTCAAGCTACACATAATAAGGGTGATATTCAAACTACAAAATAACGGGATACGTTAATGAATCGGCCATTAAGAAAGCTAATATCTTGTTACCTTAGAGCCGTTTTGCTTTCAGCATTTTAATTTGTTCTATAAATACCTTCATCGCATGTGCTTGAAGCTTAATGAAGATCTAAGTTCTACTTTTTCAAAACTTATAATAGAAATGACAAGGTATCAAATACTTCTTTTATTAATTGAACTTTTTACGTTTTAAGTTCATTGTGGTTTTGTGTTGATACAGTTGTGTATGTATATAGTAATGCATTAAAGCAATAAATGAATCTACAAAAATTTCTTTTTTTGCTTAAAAGTCCCTCTTTTAAAAAAAACCGGTGATGAATGAGGTTATTATTATCTTGCTTTTGCTGTTGGTCCTGAATAGAATCAAGCTAATTTCTATAAGAGATTTCTGTTTCTCGTTTATTCCTAAACACAAAGATCGCAGCAGTTTTATACCGTAGATTTTAATAACAAACATGAAGAATATGTAATGTAGAACAAAGTAGAATAAAGGCTAGTAAAAGCAAACCTTACCATAAAAACAAATATGCCAATATTGAGCAATTAGACATTGCAGCAGAAAAAATTGATCTTTCAATATCTAATTTATCAATACGTTTTCAATAACCCTGGGATAATGTCTCTCTAAATAGATCAATCAAACGGTCCATCATTGACCTCTTCTGGTTTTCTTCAACATCTGATTGTTTTTCAATATGAATTGATGATCTGTCACCCTATATTTAATGCCGCAAATTGCTTCTCGAGCAATTCTTTGTTGCAACCCAGAAGTATGCTTGCAAAATAGAAACATGCAGAGGGGATTTCATCCATGTTACTTGCTTCAACTGGTATTGCCACATCAATTGCAATAGGAAGTCGTCTGTTGCCTAGCAACAAGGCAGCAGGTACCAGTGATTTTGCTGCTTCGTATTGATTTCAGCCTCGTAATCACATGACCATAGCTGGTTGTAGCGATGATTTTTGACCGTTGTAAAGCTTTTTACAAAATGTTGCAGGTGGCTACAGAAAGAAACCAATGGAGCACGCAGCCATCCATAAAAACAAAAACGGAAATATTATTTTCCCTTGTTTAAAAACATTCTTTCAAAGCCAACGGATCTTGCAAAAAACTTGTTCTAAAAATTTGTTTCAGTTTATCGCTAGGAAATAAGTTCTACATAAATAAAAATTACCGTCCTCTAGAACGGAAATAATTTGAATCTTGGTGATGGAGTTGTAAAGAAAGGCCACATGTTGCTGAAATGCCCGTCAGAAACAGCTCTTTGTGATAACTTCTCAAGAATCTCTTAATCGTTGATAGAAGAGCAGAATAATTGTTATTGTCGTTTGCCTCCAGCTGAGTGAATATCATGGATTACCTTGACACGAGGTGGACTAAGCTGAAAGATTACGATTTTGGGGAACAAGATAACGGGGAAACAAAGCGCTTTATCGACTCAGATGAGGGTTCTGGAGATGAAGAGTGGGTACAACAGCTGCACAGGGACTACGGAAATACTCATAAACTTGGGCTACGAAAGCGTTTGTCGAGGTGGACATCGATGGAGAAGTATCTAAGCATCGGGTTGATTATTTCTATTATAATTGGGGTATTCCTGTGCGTCATTTTAATGATAAATTACTTCACAACATCAAGATATAAGCAATTTTGGCAAGAAACATTTGAAAGCAAATGGGGAAAAGATCTAACGAGTATTTGTACGAAAAAAAGTTGCGTTGAAAGGTCGTACTACTTGACTGAATATATCGATGAAAAAACTAAACCATGCGATGATTTTTATCAGTATTCCTGCGGAAAATGGCTTTCCAATGTTGACATACCATCTGGTCAGTCTAAATGGACAAGTTTTACAAAGCTAGCCGAAAAAAACCATCGGAAACTAAAAACTATCTTAGACAAACTTCATCCTCTTGAAAGTGAAAGCGAGGCAGTGAAAAAAGCACATATGTTTTATAAAGCATGTCAAAACAAGGCATGGATGGAGAAAAATGGACTGAAAAATTTGGAAAAGCTTATAAAAGATATCGGGAGTTGGGGACTTTGGAACAGCACTGAGTGGAATGATGAAGATTGGAGTTTTGAGCAAAGTTTGACAAAAATACACAAATTAAAGAGCATGCCACTCTTCTATATGTTTGTAGCAACGGATGATTTGAATGCAAAAGAGAACAGCATACAGGCAAGTCTATGCAAAAATGTGTTTGATCTGTACTTTACAAAAGACCGTTAACATACAAACATCAGCAAAAAATTTATGCAAAAATCTGACGCTCGTTGACATTCTAAAATGCTACCCTTATGAGTTATAACGAAGATAAAATGTTTTATTTATTAAGGCTATGTTGGTGAACAAAGGAGATAATTTTGCAGATGCTCAAAATGCTACCATAGAAGAAGCGTTGTTTTGGTCTTATATTACATAATAGAGTATAAAGTAAAGTATAAGAGTATAAATGAACCTTTCTAGGACAAATAAAATGAACAATGAGTTCCGGTTAAAATTCTAGATTCAACAATCAGGAATCACTTTGTCCGATGAGACGTACTACAAGAAAAGTGACGATAACCCGGTATGTATTCTTGTTTAACTAATATCATTGACTGTTTTTTCCTTTCTGCTTAACAAAAATTACAATTTTACTTCTATGTATAAAAATATATTTTCAATACGCAGGATCTCAAAGATGCAAAAAATGCTCAAAATGTTTTACACGTTTCCTGCTTTTGTATTCAACAAATCATTACCATCTAGTTTTAAAATTTTTTCTAGTGCTCTAAATTTTAGTATATTTAGAACGTAAAAATGTCGATGAAACAGGAATTTGGCGCGCATTTTGATGAAAGATATGGAAGCTGAAATATAACAATAAATTCGTATTTGCCCTAGTGTCCGAGCTAAAAGCTCAGTTAACATAAAAGTTATGTCTACTAGGCTTGTGTTATCCACCACATACATAATCACTTCATATAAACTGTGAGACACAAGATTTAGAAGTCATTCAATGTGAAAATGTAATATAGAACTTATTGTATCTGATCATACGCAAGGGCCGAGAGAAAATAGATTCACATGAATAACTTCTTAACCCTGTGTCTCCATATATAGTTGGCCATTATCAAATTTGATACCGAGCACCACTGTAATGTGCTCTTTACAATCAACTTATCTACTGACAATGATCTCATAACAGTCCAAACATCCTTTTTGATGCAACCAAGTGAGCCAAAGCAAAGCACTTTCAAATCCACCTCCCAACCTAACAACTGCATCAGACTGCACAGCGGCTGATACCGTTTCTCTTTGGTGTTCAGTGCTTGCTCAAAATACAGATCGTAGCAGACAGTCACCTCTAAGATAATGCATTTACGTGACTGATTGTCAGTGATAATGATGTCAGGTTTACGATGCGTAATACGCTGTAATTCATCACCATATTCCGTTATTATTGATTCTGCAAGTTTGTTTGCATGAAACTGGAAACCACTTATACTTCCTGAGATCACCTCAAATATTTTGTCAGCAATTCGATTGTGACGTCGACTATAAAAGTTGTGAAACTCTCTACATCCATTCATCAGATGTGCGACACTTTCCGTGTGCTGATGGCAAAAGGGGCAAGAAGGGTCATTATCACGATTCCATACATGCTTTGTGAAGTTTGTTGGAAGTAGACTCAACCGTGCTTTTATTGCAAACCTCACCAGTAAATCACTTACTTTCCAGTTGTAAAAAATTGAATGGGAGGATTTCAACTGAACATCAGTCATGCAGAGAAAGGGGCCTTGAACTGACAATTGCTTTGCTTTTTGCAAATCTCGATTAACTGTCTGTTTGAATAGCAACTTCTGAAGTGGAGCACCTTCATAAAAAAATTCACCATTAATAATTACTCCAGCCTTTCCTTGCCTGAACTCAATGGAAACATCTAGCTTTCTAGCATATCTCAGAAGATCTGGCCAATCTGATTGACACCCAAATTTGGTACGACTATCCAGGTAGCCGTCTTCACTAATCTCAAACCCAAGGAAGTCCATATCATTATCTGTTGAAGCAACTTTCCGTTTTTCCATATCCAAATTAAGGGATTGACGTGCAATGTTCTTGAACTGTAATTGGGGATGATTCAACATCTTAATGAGAAATGCAATCCTTGTTGACCTATACACATCTGACAAACGCTTAACTCCAATCCCTCCGTGCTCGCGTGGTAAGAAGATGATGAGCTGTGTTGTTGTTTCATACAAATCGTACATATTTCGAAATGCCTTCACCAAGGACTTTTCCATGAGTTCCAACTGCTCCTCTGTAAACCTTGTATTGTAAAAATGGTGGAGAATCTTCGCGAGAGCCAAGTTATTTAAAGCACTAGCCTTTAGAGCAAGGGGCAATTTGCAGCTTGTTATTTTTTCCAATAAATCTTTATAACTTTCTATAACTTCATACACTTGCACAGCATCTTCGCCGGAAAGTGAGAGAGACTTTCCAAGATACTTATAGGACTTGTCACGGGGATAAACTTCGATGACATTTCCTTGAATTGACACAGTTGGCTTTTTATCTGCCTTGCCTTTGTACCAGTTATTCCCAGACCTCCTTGCATACATAACTGCACATTTACTGGGTTTCACTTCTAAACCTGCTATCTTCATGGCAACTTGTCCGATCTCAAACATCTCATTTATAATCGTTACGTCATAACTGACAACAACAACATCATCCGCAAAAGCTTGCAATGGATCCTTCTTTCATCTTCGATGCCCTGCCTGATAACAGCCTCTCTTACCATAGGCTTGCATACTCTGTCAATCACCAATATGAATAAAAGTGCACTCAAAGGGTCACCTGTCTTTGTTCCTCTGATTATATTGAACTCTTTACCAGTGGCGAAGCTAACCAAGAACAGGTGGTCCTGCCCAAAGGGGGTCTGGGGGCATAGCCCCCAGAAAAATCACGTGAAGCCACGCCCTAGACACCCCCGGAAAAGGGGGAAACGCCCTTCCGGATATGTTGAAATCAAAATTGCAGCGAAACATTTTTAACTGCCACATTTTGGAAAAAAGGGGAAAAAGGCTCGGATCCTTTCAAGTTCCTCCTGCCTTACATTGAAGAAGTCAAAAGAGCATCACAAAAATTTTTTCTAAAATAAGCAACATTTGAAAATGTTTTCATTGATTAAAAATTTTGAAATCATTGACTAAAAAGAAATTGCTTGTACAGATAGGCATATACAGTTGTAATACATACTGGAAACATAATTGATTCAAATTATTTGAAAAAAAATAAAAATATTTTGTCACAGCATGGGTATGTCTGATGCACGGTAGATAGGGTCTTGAATCAATTTGTTTTGAATATTAGAGGAGACCCTTAACATTTTGCCAGTACAATACAATCTGAGTCACCGAGTACAAAAGCTCCCAGTAATTACCATTGTTTTCCTTTTCATCCTTTTCAAAGCGACCTTTTCATCGGGACCTCTGAGTTGTAGGGTAGTTCCTGTTTAAGGCAGGAGGACGAACTTCTGAAATTAAATTTAAGCAAGCCATTTTTCTGTCATGCACACTCCATCTCCCCTCGATCTCGACTTTTCTGGTACAAAAAAAACGAAGATTCTCTCTCGGCAGCGGCGGCAAATTTTTCTACTGTTTATAATAGGCCTCTGAATATGACTTCCTTTGCCCTCTGCAGTCTGAGAGAAAACTATATGCTGTCAGGTTCCTCGCGATGTCTGTGATATTCCTGACTTTAACAGTAAATAGGACCAACAGAACGACCCTAAACAATTTGATTTCTATAAGTGCCACTCGACTGAAACGATCGATTCTTGTATAAATCAAGTGACGACAGTGTAGGGCCGAAGCTTCCAGCAGCAAAAACTTCTTCAGCAGCTGAATCATGACGGCTACAGTTAGTTTTATACATGATATCAAAATAGTTAAGCCTGACTATGGCCTGAGTGAAAATTCTTTGTGACCTTTGACCACGGCGCAGAAAATCAACAAATTATACCGAAACATAGGGCTCCAAAAGTCTAGGTCCTGGCTTCATGAAAGAGCAGGACCTGAGGTCCTGCCATTTCTGAAGGGCAGGAGTGCTATTGTTTTCTTCTATTGTGAGGCAGGACCAAAAACAGGGCTACAAGGCGTTTGCCCATTGTTAGGCAGGACCAAACATAGGGTTTAGTCCTGCCTACGAGTATTGAGCAGGACTGACCACAGGGCTAAATTTTTGACGATATCAATTTACGAACGGGATACTCGAAATTCCATTTCAGTCACCCTGTGTCTCAAAATTGAAAAAGGGCACAGCCACGAAGTATAAGTGTAGAATAAGACAAGAAATGCCTTTGAATCAGGCATATAATGATTTCATAAAGTGAATCAATTTTTAATATTTTAAAAATTGTTATCTTTGGTAATTTGTGGTCTTGCCCGGCAGGACAAGCAGGACCTTTGACTTCGCCACTGCTCTTTACTCAATTCAAACCCACAAATCACAGAAAACGAAGAGTAACGGTATAGATCTTCGACCAAGCAACAATAAATCAAAGGAATGTCAAATTCCCGGAGAGAGCTGAAATATAACAATAATAATAATAATAATAATAATAATAATAATAATAATAATAATAATAATAATTCACCATGTTTATGCAGGATAACCTTTTCAGTAAAGATAATGCTGCTATCACTAAGGGTCCTTTAAAATGAAAGTTTGCAAAGAAAAAGGTTCAAAATTATAAAAGATTGAAGTTAAAGCTTAAAGAAAATTTAAAAGGTTAGAAAAGTTACACTACACATTTAAATAAAAGTTACACTAAAAATCCAGGTTTGTGTCCCTGCTGCTTGCTTTAAATCTCAAAAGTGATTTTTCAGTTTGCAAGCTATTTGGTAATTTATTAAAAATCTTTGCACCCTGGAATGAGAAAGTTTTACGCCCCGTTTCTGTCCTAACTTTTGGAATGAATATACTTTTGTTGTTTTTGCGAGTATTCATTTTGTGATTGTGCCTTGTGAAGTAATTTCCAAACGCTTTTGGCGCAATGCCGTTTAAGCATTCAAAAACTTCTAATAATGCACATAGTCTGTTTCGAAGATGGTTTACTCGGGGAAACTTGACATCACTTTTCCTTTTTCCATTGATAATACGCATTGCACTGTCTTGAAAGGCCTCAAATCTTTGTTTTTTCGACTGGGGCATGCCAACAAAGCATTTGAACAGTAAAGCATGACAGGGAGGATCATCACTTTGTAAATAGTTTCAGCAGTGTGTGGACTGCTGTTCTGTCGCACTCGTGATAGTAGCTTCATTCTTGATGACATCGTTTTGACTGTCTTCTCAAAATGGTCGTTGAAATTAAGGTTTTTATCCAATGTTACCCAAAAATATTCAAAGTTTTTGCCTCAGTAATGCTTTTTCCATTCATCTGGATCCTTAGTGGTCTTGATTTTGATGGTACTTAAGGTTATACTCATAATTCAAGCTATGAATTGTTTAACTTATGATTGCATGTTTTATAATAATCATAAATTATTAAGAATTTGATTAACTTTAATTCATCATTGAAATATTGGTTTTTCTTTTGAAAGGTAATCAAAGCTTACAAGAATTTAATGGTTGAAACAGGCCTGCTTTTGGGTGGCGAGAAGAAAAAAACAGAGGAAGCGATGGAAGAAGTATTTCAGTTTGAAAAAAAACTGGCTACAATTTATGAAGCCAAAGATAAATTGCGCAAGGCAGAAAAAATACATCACACGATGACAGTGGAACAGCTGCAGGACCTTTGTCCCGCGGTAAGGTGCTTGTAATGATGATTGTAAACCAACCAAACCCAAGCTCTCTTTCAACTCGCAACTAAACAAGACATTTACCTTTGCTCTTTATTTATTTCATTGCTTTTCAGATACCATGGCTTGACTACATGAACAGTATGTTCAACACAAAAGTTAAATTTGATGAGACTGTGGTGATTTACACGCCGCACTACCTAAAGAACATGTCAGATCTGGTTATCAGAACGGAACGAAGGCAAGAGGTTTACCTTGTCGTTTCAAAAATGTTATTGAAAATGAGCGGCTCAGAAGAATGTTTTCTTATTGCAATTAGTAAATGTTTTCACTGTTTTATGTAATTAAATTTTATTTTTCATCCAGGATTCTTGCAAATTACATGGTGTGGCACTTGATCTACCCCTTGCTGCCAATGATATCCGGTCCGTTTAGAGCTGCCTATTCTGGAATGCTTAAAGCCGAGAGAGGAGTCCAGATCGTCGACACAAGCTGGCGGAGTTGCGTGCTTCAGACAGATTCAGTTTTTGGTTTTGCCACTGGCTATCTTTTTGCAAAAGAGAACGAGAACGATTTCTCTGCAACCAAAAGCGAAGTAAGTTGTAAGGCCAAGGAAAGATTTGAGCCTAAATTCAGTGACAACTACCCCCTGCAAATTAAAACTAATTTATTCAATCCACTATGACTGATTGCTTATTCTGCAAAAAACTTTTGGTTTGAAAAATTTTCCATTTTTTAAATGCAGGTTGAAGGAATGATTACTGCTATTAAAGAGGTATTTCTTAGCGACATTTTACAAAAAGAATGGATTGACGAAGGAACAAAAGCAAGGGCCATTGAAAAGGTGACGTAATTTCTTGTTGCAAATTTCATTTATGTACTCTCCTGTGGAACTAGGACCGTTATCTTAGCTTTGCGCAATAAAACAAAAAGCCAAGAACAAAAGGAACCCAAGAAGACTGCGAAAGCAAAAAAAATATATTTTGCCATTGACTTGAATTTTGTGCACTGAAAGTTTCAAATAAATTTGAAAAGGCTTGCATTCAAATTACTTCAACATTTTGTTTTATAGGTCGCTGCGATTGAAAATATGGTTGGCTATCCAGAATGGATATTCGATGCCGCTTTACTGACAAGTTATTACAGAAATGTACGGGTTTTATTCTTTTGCAGGATAATCATCATGCATATTGCACTTTTCATTTGATTTATTTTCAGATCTCTGATAAATAATGGGAATTATTGAAAATGCATCATAATAATTGTGTAAATCGAGGTTTTTTTTTCTAGTTGTCTGTGACGACAAATCCATTCAAGAACTACCTGAATGCGAGGTCATTTTATCATCAGAAGACAATGAACAGAAGAAATACCAAACCCGCACGCAACGAGTCAGTTATCATATTTTACTATTTTGACTTCTGTCTTACCTTGGACCATTTTTATCTAAAATATTCAGTCAATTTCTTGATATCAATAAAGAATCAATGCGATAATTACAATTAAACTACTATTGTCAAGTAGGGAGCACTTTGTTGATTTCTAAAACTCCTATGTTGAAAAACGCAGATTGGATCTTCGCAGGTCCTCAAAATGTAAAGGATGCTCATATCAAAAAACCAGAAAAAATTTATAAAAAAGGGCTCATATGAACATTTTTCGGAGAAATATTTCAATTTTGTCAATGTGGTAAAATCTTTATCTCCAATTTTGCAGATGGCACGTGACTCCGACTTCGGTGAATGCATTCTACAATGCTCCTCGCAATTACATTGGTAAGCATGTCATAGCTGAATTTATTTGCATTGGCGCAATTCTGTGAAGACATTTCTTAATTTACAAATAATTTTCAATACTAGGTATGCACACAGTAAAGATGTATCTGTTCATCCAAACGGGGTAAACGCTCATTTTCTATAGAGAAAATGTTTCTAGGAATATCGAGGCCACAAACTGCTAACTTAAGAAATGATTGCCAGGCTCAACTTCATCAATAGAACTCATCTGATTTTTTTTTACATTTTGTAGCTCAATTAAAATTTAAATTCACAAAATTACAGCAGTAGAATATAATATTTTTAAAATAAAATATAATTTTTGAATATGCTGAACAATACCACTTACAAGTTAATAGTAGGTGGCCCCCTCCTCATTTCTATTAACTGGCACATTTATATTAACTGGCACAATCTTAAATGGCAAAATATATCGGCTCGAAATTCGATATTGTTTGCGAATATCGACTAAGGCAAAATGTGAAGTGTTCTCTAAAATCATTGATGCAAATAGCAAATGAAGCGGTAGAGAATTCTTTTTAAAAATATGGAATGTTGTTTAGTGAAACTCCTTTTCGACCTTCCCAAATAGTTTTAATCTATTGTTGACAAATTTTGTTGTTTAAAGTTGAAATAGATTAGTCAAAAAGGTGCCAAATTATCAATCACATTAAGAATTGAATATTCCGCATGCAGATATAATTGTATTTTAAAAAACGCTTAGCGGATCTGGCCCGAACCATGTTAATTTTGTCTCTGCTAACGTCACTAGCAATCTTTTTCTTTCATTTTAGCATTTCCATTGGGCGTTTTGCAGTCGCCATTTTTTGTGTCAGACCTCCCTCTGTAAGTATCAAATATAGACAGTGATAAAGTGTCTACTTTTCATTTCTCTTTCATTCCATCAATTTTATTTCAAAACCTAACTTAACTTGCAGAGCAGTAAAGTTTGGTGCACTGGGAACCATAATCGCCCACGAGTTGACACACGGATTTGATAACCAAGGTAGGCTTGTCTGAAACTTTTTTAGATGAATAAAAATCGAATTCAAATTGAAATAAAATGGCGAATGAATTACTTTGCTATAGATATAGTCGGTACAAAACGTGAATGGGCAACTTCTCTTAGGAAAATCAGAGGCTTCACACAATTTCGGACCATTTAATGAAGCAAGAAGTAAAAATCTTTAGAATTTACATCTCGCAGCTTGAAATATGCAAAAAACTTTAAAGTCTATTTTATCACAACAATGAAATAAAAGGACAGGGCAATTTCATAGATTTTAAAGGGGTACTGCGCTGCAGGGCCCGCTCCACTGATTCTAAAGTAGGGGGCCAAATAAGGGGGTGACCTATTTAATACCTGAAGGAGGGATTTGATAGCAAGAAATAGCTATAATTGGCAAGAAATGTGAGAGGCATGCCCCCAGCCCCCATTATGGCACGTGCCCTGCGCTGTGTAAAGTAGGCATTCTCAAAAGTAAACTTGTCTGCGCGGGGACCTGCTCGATCCAGTTTCTCTTTTAATTTCATTCTATTTCAATTAATCCGGCAGTAACGTTTGCACACACGAAACCGTTGCTGGAGAAAACCAATCAATAAGCTGTAATAAATTGGAACTGATACTTGGTGATCACAAAGGGGGAGTGAACATTGTTGAAAAAGAGGGAACAGAAAAGGGGGAACAGAAAAGGGGAGTGAACCTTATTGAAAAAGGGATCAGAAAGGGGGTTAGAGATTTGTTGAAAAAATTATTTTCATTATTAGGGCGAATGTTTGACAAAGATGGGAACATGATGAACTGGTGGAGTGAAAAATCGAAGAAGGAGTATGAGAAGCTAGCATCTTGCTTCCAAGAACAGTATCGGAATCTGACAAATTCCGTATCATTCGCAGTATGTAGATATAATTTCGAGGCATGTTAAAGTAACAATATGTTACACTCTCCTACTTTGTTTCTGTTTTAAAGAAACGAATTGGTGTTGATTAAGACTAGAAATAGTAGCCCCGTGCTTTATTTGTTTGATGGCATGGCAATCTCTTGCAGAGCCGAAGCAAACATATTACTATCATTTTGAATGCATAGTGCAAAAATCTAGGGATTCAACCAATTTGACTTTTACTTTTCTTTCCTGTAGCAAAGCATAACGCACATTGTAAGAGGAATCTTCAGCTTTAGTATATATAAAAAAATATTGTAGATGACTTAGCCCTTTTCCGCTTTATATTGCATCTAAGTAAGTAGATCTTTCTTCAGAGATATAAGAAACCTTGGGACCCCCGGAAACATTGCATGTGCTTTTCTAGCTAGGTTGTTTTTACTTTTTCAATGTATTTTATGCCAATCTTCTTGGTGACTGTTAAAATTACTTAGTGCCCTTCTAAAAGTCATGCAACCCCCCTCCCAAAAAAGATGAATATTTTCTAATTGCCTGTCTCTTTTCCCTTGCAGTATAACAGCAAACAGACCCTTGCTGAAAACATAGCAGATAACGGTGGCTTGCATCTGGCATTTATGGTGATTATAATTTTCTTGTTTTCACTTGACTGCATTTCAAATTCAATTTTCTGTCATACTCTGAACGGCGATTATATTTTTCCTTCTATAATTGGAAGTTGTTAAACTGCGTCTAAAAAATATGTTATATAAACGAATTGATCTTTAATAAAGACGACGCATGATTAAGATGAGACTTAATTAAATCTACGACTTTACCACCGTTCGTTTAAATAGACAGTTCTTGTGTCAATGAACTTAGAGAGAAAAATCCACCCACCCATTCTATTAAACGTTCATTTCATCTTCGACTTTTGGAAGTTTTTCATTCTTATTTTCAGGCTTACAAGTTACTGCGCAGGAACACAAAAGCAAACGTACTCCTCCCCGGTGTTCCACTTAGTCCAGATCAGTTGTTCTTTGTGTCTTTCGCCCAGGTATTCTCAGTGCAAAATAGACGAGCTCAAATCAAATTTGTCAAATTTGATCACAGCATTTGATATTACTTTTAAAATTACAATAACAAAAATATTTAATTTGAGAGTATAACTCTCATCGTTATTGTCTCCCAGACCTGGAAATAAAATAATTTCACAGTTGTCGACCATTTTGTAAGTCCACTTTTTAAAGTTTATTGCCAAAGTTTGTTTATAAAAAATGTTATTTCATTGAAGGTGTGGTGCACTGCCAGTACAGCTTCAAGTGCAGAAGAAGCTGCTATCACTGACCGCCATAGTCAAGAGCGTATTCGGTCGGTAAAGTTCCTTCACAGATATTGAATTTTGTCTTAAAAATTCGTTCTCATCATAAGGCAGACACTCATCGCTTACACTCATCTTTAACCCCACAAAATTAGCCATTAATAATTTTCCAGATTGACAAGAAGCGTTTATAAATCACACCAATCAAATAACCTACCTGGTTCATAAATATATTTACCTTATTGCTCTATGTTAATGATTCAAATTGTTTCTAGCTTCTTTGCTTTTTATCGGAAGGAGGAGGGGAAGGGGGGGGGGGGAGGCAGGAGATTTAGGAAGGGTGCGAGCCCGCTTAGCATTTTTGTTTAGGGACCTCCTCCTTGATTCTAGATGTAACTATATTATGTCCTTTTCCCTCGTCTTTTGCTGTAATTCTGTAAATCGTGATGTAACCTAGTTAGTTTATAAACGTTTTTGTATTATTGATAAGAACTTTGTTTAATATTACACGTTTGATTGACTAATTAGAATGACATTGAATTGAAAGACACGAATCATATTCATATCACACTTGAAAATACAATTATCAATATATTCATTAATATTGATTTGATTATTTAATCCATCAATCCTTTACGAAGAAGGTAAGCTTCAGAATTTTGCTTCTTGTCTCTTAGATATTTATGCACTGCTTTGCCTTTAATCAAATGATCAATACAAGAAAACCTTTAATCAGATGTCAATTCATTTTTTAGTGTTCTGGCAACTATTTCGAATTCGCAACAATTTTCCTCCACTTTTGGTTGCAAATCAAATTCAAAGATGAACCCAGAAAAGAAATGTAGAGTGTGGTGAAGCATAAAAGCTGAAATTTATTTTGCTGTAAATCTTCGACTAAGACAAAGTTGTAACGTACCGTTTTGTTTGATCAAATAAAATTTGGTTGCTATTTAACTCAAGAAAAAACGACATCAGATTTTGTTTATTCTCCAAATCCTTTTAGATACCAAGTCTTTGTGTGTTTACTTTGTAAAAACAGTAAGTTAAAGTAAAATAAAGAAAATAACAGTTTCAGTGGCCTTTGATAAAAGTGACTATATTCCGAAGTAAACTTGTACTGGCCTAAAAGATGTAGTAAGACAATCCAATCTACAAAACGGCTCAACTGTAAAAGTTAGTTTAAAACATTTAGAATAAAAGACAATTTTTAAAGGGAAGTATTGAGGGACCTTGCAATAAAAACAGTTACTCTATACGTAGCATGATGAAAAGCGCAAGTGGGAACAAGACTTTTGATTTGATATTCATTAAATTTGATCAACCACTGTGGAGGACAACAGACCACACAGGAAATCGGAAATGATCCCACATTTACAAGATGGCTGCACAATAGTCGACCGGCTGCCTATTGTTTAAGCGTAGCATGAAACTGTATCACATTGAATTCGAAATGGCGGCTACAGATGCAGGTAGTATTTCCTCGTTTTATATTCGCGTTTGCCAATGTTTTGAATCTGCTGACTTTAATGGCAGGGTAGAACTATGATCAGACGTAATAATAAAATCATATTTTAAAGAATTTGCTGGTGTCTACAGAGGCAAAACTATTAATTGAAACGCGATCAAAGCAAGGAGTTAAAACGTTGCCGTGGCTTCAAAGACAAATAAAAGGATATCGAGAGGGGGTTGGGTTTGCATTTAAAGAAATTTTCAGAAACATGGATTTGAATTTTTCATGTCAGAAAGAAATCTAGCATCTAGATTTAGTGAGTGGATAGCTCTCTTGTTGTACCAAAGAGCATGAACATAAATGTCAAGCATTGAACATGTGGTCTTGAGGACAATTATAAACCATTACAGAAACCATAAACTAAAAGACCCTAGCCTTGGCCTGGAATCCAGATTTTTCCTGGATCAGCCCCTGCTCAGTTAAATTTGCAATTTTGAGGCGTCAACAAGGCCATTTTTCTTAAAGCCGACACCTTTGTTATGTAAGCATAAAATGAGAGCTTACTGGAACTGTTGTCAATGAAACCACGGAATTTAAAATTTCAAATGTTAAGTTTTTACACGAGAATTGACCAAACGACAATCATGTTTATGTGTCAGCTTTCCATATTTTAGAATTTCACTACATACAAAGCTTTTGTTCTATTTCTGCAGTACATACAATACAAATCAAGTACAAGTACAGTTTAAAAAGCAAAGCTACAACTTACAAAACATGTTACATATCGCAAGGAAGGTGATTTCTTCCTCAAAAAACTTGCTCGCTAGCCAGGATACACATATTTTCGATAAGATACACCTTATAAGAAACAGTAGGCTCAATATTCCAAAAGGCTCAATACCCTCACTGAATTTAAAAAGTTAAAGAACTTTAGTAAGTTGTAGTCTTAATTATCGAAATAACTCAAAACAGTTTTGACATTGGAGGCCACTGTAAACTGCAACCCGATCTTTAACATGCAAGTTTCATTCATTGTCAGTAAGCCGCACACTCAAGAAGTTTCTATTTAAATATCTGTTTTGACTTCAAATATTCGAGGAACTTAAACTGAAGTAGCACGTAATAAACTTTTCGTAGCAAAATGGCCCAAATATTAAGAAATTACCAACAAGCCCTGGAAATCAGTTTCTTAGAAAAGATGCTGTACTAGGGGGGGGGGGGGGGGGGGGTACACACTTTGCTACAAGGTAAACTGGTTTCAGTTTTATGGGGTCTAAAATTCATGCTCCCAGCTCCGTGAAAAGACAAAATTACAGATAAGGAGGGGGGGCGGGGGTGCCATCTAGCTGCCATTCATTCACTTTAGAAACAATACGCAAGGGTATTATCATTCGCTGCAGTGTTTCTTTTAATATGAAGCAAGGAAATCAGGAAAATAAGTGAAGACACGTTTCTCTAAATTCCTACTGTTGAAGATTTTCGGTGCACACCAAGAGGTATACATACGATTACAAATGAAACACATTGCTCTTCAATAAAAGCTCTTCAATAAAATTTGTGCTGGGTAACATAAATACATTGTTTTAATTCACTTAACGACTACAATAATCGAAGGAAAGGCATTTACACATTTAAAATGCATAATAATGTTGGGTATCATGCTTAACAATAGCTTAATTATAGCTCAATATTTTGCTCGATTAAATACACCAAAAATAAGAGGGTTATTACCGATTGCCCACAAAGCAAGTTTACATAGCAACAATATTTTTAACATAAAAATTATTGGTTCAATTTTTATTAAACTTACATAGAATAAGTTCTTGGATTGCCTGCATTGACAAGGCCAAAGAACACCAGAAGTGACGAGGCAGCAAAAGTTGATTGAAATTGTTGGGATTTGCAGTCGAACATGAACATCGTTTCAGCATCCGCCAGTCTTGCTATCGTTCTCCTTTTGCAAAAAGGGAGTGTTATGAGTCACAGAAGTGAATTTAAAGCGACAGGTTTGATCACATGATGGCAGGACTAAAAGGAACATTCCTGGAGCAATGTGCATTCATAATGCTGGCAATCAAGGGCCTGTGATTGGACAAATGCCCTCATAGCAGTTTTTGTTATTGTTTTGTCGTGCAACTGAAGCATGGTCTTGCAACATTTGGGACTCTTCTCTCCGCGAGCTAACATGTTATTATCTTTGAGCAACACCTTCGCAAAGGGGCGTGCTTTCCTGCATGCTGTTGGCTTCAGTGCATCTGATTGGCTGCTCAATCTGTGCTTCTAGTCTCAGTAGATTTCTCTACCAATCCGAAGCCCGCTGAACTCAAAGCATGTAACGTCCCAAGGGCAACCTTGAACATGGACATCGCCCCATCGGGACCTAGACTTTGAGGGAATTTATTATGGGTTGGCCACAGAGGCGTGCATTTCTTCCCGCCATTTTTCAACAGAATTCATTGGCTGCAAACTGTTAACTCGACAAAAAGTATAATATTATTGGCTGATTTCAAATTCAAAAACCGTTGACCAACTTCAAGAGGAATTTTATTCAGCGTGGTTTTTTCTTTTCTTTGTGTTCAGGCCAACGTGTAATACAGGCCTTTGGTAAACTAGGAATGATGTCGAACTCGACGAAACTGGATTCACGGTTAGTGTTTTCTTGCAAATTTACTTTTGACGTAACAGTAAATAATCTTGTTTCTTACCCCATGGATTTAAATTTCGATGTTAATGTTTACTGCGAAGTGAACCCTAACGCCTGAAATTTGAAGGAAATTTGTTACCTTTATTTTATATCTCTACAATGTGTACAGAGAGAACGTTTTCAACGCAATTACAATAACAGTTGCTGAATCTTTATATATCAATCAGCATGGTATAGACATTACATCATACAAATACATATACACACTTTTATTTTTATTTTTTTGTCTATTTATTTTGCTAAAAAGGTATCTAGGTCAAGATGGCCTTTCACCTAATTACAACATTAACATACTGCTACAAAACTTTTCACGCGTTTTTATACGAACCAGTGAATTTAAGTTCGGGCTGACTGTTCTTAATTTTTTCGAAAATCTGAGGCTGGATTGTTCTAAATGTTTTTCTAAATAAAGAAGGTGTAAGCAGCGCAATTGCTAGTTTTTTTCGCTCCAGGGAGGTTTCCAGGCCACATTTGCCAACAAATTGACTTAGACAACCTTCATTTTTATACAAATTTACACCGATAACACAACCACAACAGAAGTTTTATGATGAAATTTTGCTTAAAATTATATTTTACAGTAGCTCAGCCTCAGCTTGTTGTTCATTTGTTCTTAACTTTTAACCAATTTTGAGGCTCGTGTTTTTACAAAATTGTTTTTATAAAAAAGTGTGTATTTGCTTGATGCTAAAAGCGCCATCACGCTTGTTCATTTTTAAACATCAATTTTCAAAGTAAGTGCTTAAAATGTATCTTTAATCAGATAAACCGAGTCACAGCTCCTTGTTTGCCAACGCTGCTCAAGCCAGTTTTTAAATGTATTCGAATTAGGTGCATAAACTACAGCTTTCGGTCGGCTCTTCTAATGCATCTTGGATATTTCCCAAATCTTATTGCCTCATTTAGATAGAACTGTCCGAATGGAGCCTGAAATATGATAAGCGATAAGGGGGGCCACAGCCCTTCCAGCCCCTATTTCTATTAGGCCTATAATTCTACAACTTCAAAGTTTATCGAAGGGAGAACTTATTTTGTATTTAATTATTTCGAAGGGATATTCTACAAAGGACAAGAAGATTGAAATGAACGTCAAAAGAAACCAGGTCAAAGGATTTAACATCCTAGAATCCATGCAAAAGACCTCGTGTCAGGCGAGTTTATTTTATTTTCTTTCCTTTTTTTCTCTCTGAGTGATGAAAATGATTAATGGCTCTGTTTGACCATTATACAATAAATAATTTCAGCAGACACCTGTTGAGATAAAGCGTTGGAACTAATTTCTTGCGAAAGAAAAAAGGTGTCGTTTGACCTTATAGAAGAAATTGATTCAGCAAATTATGCAATTATTTGTAATTGATTCATTGTTTTGCTTTTCAAAGATATATTTACTATGTAGATCACTTTGCTTACTCTGCTTTCTATTTTTATTTAAAGAAACTCAAGGTTTCATCATTTCAAATTCTTCAAATGAATATAAAAAATTGTTGTTGATTTCACTTTTGCCATTAGATCGAACATAGTGGTTCTCATATTAACCTTTTGAAAATTACTGCATCTTTAGAAATTTGTGGAGTGGTTCTGATATTAACCTTTTGAAAAATACTGCATCTTTAGGAATTTGTGGAGTGGTTCTCATATTAACCTTTTGAAAAATACTGCATCTTTAGGAATTTGTGGAGTGGTTCTCATATTAACCTTTTGAAAATTACTGCATCTTTAGAAATTTGTGGTTCTCATATTAACCTTTTGAAAATTACTGCATCTTTAGGAATTTGTGGAGTGGTTCTCATCTTAACCTTTTGAAAATTACTGCATCCTTAAAAAATTATGGATTGGCTCAAGCCTTTTAGCCTCCACGCTTTCTCAGTCCCCGCTACAAATAATTTAAAAAGGGAACAGTAACAGTTTAATAATTAAACAGGATAAACAAAGCAAACTATTAAACATTATTCTAAATGCAGATCTGTAATATCTTAAAGAAATATCTTCCAGAAGGAATTCGTTTACAAGCATATGACAGTTGACAAGGTACCATTAAAGAACACTCAAAATTTATTGAATGGCGAAATGTCTCCTATTAAATTGACTATATCAAATTTGTCAGAAAACAAAATATCATTAATGATTGTGTTGTTCATTATTCATAAAAAGAACAGCTAGAAACATAAAGACAAGGAAAAATAAAAAAATTATTTTAAATATTTAATCATATTATGAAATTCGAAGGTACATTGTTTAAAAAACTTTGGAAGTTAAAAAACTATGGCAGTTGAAAGTCGGTGTAAAAGAGGCTGAGTTCAAAGTTTTTTTAACATACGAAAGAGAAGGACAATTGCCCCTGCTGCGCCAATAACATTCCATTGTTTAAAAAATAGGTTATTGTCTTCCTCTCCATCTGAAAAAAGGTTTGCACCGCAGATATTTATGAACAGCCTGATATGATTCTTCGTTGAAGGTCCTTCTTAAATGAAATTTTTTTTTGTCGAACTACTTACGGCAAAAAGAAAAACAAAGTCGGTTAAACTGATAAATGTTCTTTCTTGTGTTTATAGAATAACTCAAATAATTCTTCGTTAAAGGTCCATCTTAAATTTGTTACGTTTTGTCTAACTACTTGTGAAGAAAAAAAATAGCTGGTTAAACTGATAAATGGTCCTCTGTTGTATATGTTGTATATATTTCAAACATTAAATAATTCTTTCTTAAAAATCCATCTAAAATAATTTCTATTTGGTCGAACTAATTACGGCAAAAAGAAAACATGGTTGGTCAAACTGATAAATGGTTCTTTCTTGTGTTTATGGAAAACCTAAAATGATTCTTCGTTGAAGGTCCATCTTAGTTGAATAGTGTTTAATCGAACTACAGTAGAAACCCGCATAAAAGAACCTGTTTTTATAAGAACATTGAGGCTGCAATTTAACCTTCAAATCCCCATAATTAAGAAACTCCAAGAGGCTGAAGATTGGGAGGGTTCTTAAATATATAAAAGATGAAATGGTTTTTAGAGTAAACCAGGTTATGGTATGTTGTATGCTACTTGGACAGTCTCACAGAACAAATTCATTAGATTGGTTGAAATTTAACATAAAAAAGCTGGTTCAAGTGTGTCCATTAGAATTTTTGCGGTGGAAAACATTGTTAATGTATGCAAGTCCTGTACGTATAGGAGACTCGTTAAGAAACTTTTAGACTGAAATTTAGAATAGCAGCCTGTTAATTAGGAACCTATTCAGGCTGCCTGATAAAAACTTAGGTTCCTTTATGCGCGTTTGTACTGTACTTACGAAGAAAAGAGAAAAATAGCTGCTTAAACTGATAAATGGTTCATTCATAAATTTCTTAAAAGACTGAAATGGTTCTTTGTTTAATGTCCACCTTTAATATGTTGCTTATGGTCCAAATACGTGCGGTGGAAGGAAAAAAAGGCTGGTAAACTAATGAATGGTCCTTCATTGTCCTTAAAGAAAACCTTGAATGATTCTTCGTCAAAGATCGATCTTAACAGTGTTGCGTTTGGTCCAAATATGTGCGGTGGAAAGAAAACATGGCTCGTTAAACTGATAAATGGTCTTTCTTGTGTTTAAAGAATACCTCAAATGATTCTTCGTTAAAGGTCCATCTTAAATGAATCTTTGTTTTCGAACGACTTACGGCAAAAAGAAAACATGGTCGGCTGAACTGATAAATGGTCCTTTCTCGTGTTTATGGAAAACCTTAAATTATTCTTCATCAAAGGTCCATCTTAACTGTTTTTCGTTTGGTCCAAATATGTGCGGTGGAAAGAAAACATGGCTCGTTTAACTGATAAATGGTCTTTCTTGTGTTTATAGAATACCTCAAATGATTCTTCGTTAAAGGTCCATCTTAATTGTGTTGCGTTTGCTCCAAATATGTGCGGTGGAAAGAAAACATGGCTGATTAAACTGATAAATGGTCTTTCTTGTGTTGATAGAATACCTCAAATGATTCTTCGTTAAAGGTCCATCTTTACTGTAATGCTGTAAACTAAACTTTTTCTGGTGATCTTTTGTGCGGCTTCCTCGTGAGGAATATAAACAGCTTGTTTACCAATCTAAGATATTCTTGGCTATCTAGACAAGACTCTAATCGTATATGACTATGTTAAAGAGCATCAAGAGCTGTTTTAATCTATGTTGTGCTAGAGAGGGCTTATCTTGGTATTGTACTTAATCTCATTCGCTGCTGCTTTCTATTGGCCGTTGATATATTTTGTCAGAGTTTTACAGATAGCTATCTTTGTTTCTCATCGTTTTCTCCTTTGAATGGTTGATTCTTATTGAATTCTGACTATTGCTTGAAAGTTTACGATGGACTTGTTGTTGTAACAAAATTATCTTGCTGTAAACTCTTGGTTTTGGCATTTTAACAGCTAAACTGATAAATTGTTAATTCTTGTATTTTTAAAAAGCCTGAAATGGTTCTTTGTTGAAAGTCCATCTTTAATGAGTTGCGTATGATGGAACTACTCACGACAAAAAGAAAACATGGTTGGTCAAACTGATAAATGGTTCTTTCTTGTGTTTATGGAAAACCTCAAATGATTCTTTGTTAAAGGTCCATCTTAACTGTGTTTCGTTTGGTCCAAATATGTGCGGTGGAAAGAAAACATGGATGGTTAAACTGATAAATGGTCTTTCTTGTGTTTATAGAATACCTCAAATGATTCTTTGTTAAAGGTCCATCTTAACTGTGTTTCGTTTGGTCCAAATATGTGCGGTGGCAAGAAAACATGGATGGTTAAACTGATAAATGGTCTTTCTTGTGTTTATAGAATACCTCAAATGATTCTTCGTTAAAGGTCCATCTTAATTGTGTTGCGTTTGCTCCAAATATGTGCGGTGGAAAGAAAACATGGCTGATTAAACTGATAAATGGTCTTTCTTGTGTTTATAGAATACCTCAAATGATTCTTCGTTAAAGGTCCATCTTTACTGTAATGCTGTAAACTAAACTTTTTCTGGTGATCTTTTGTGCGGCTTCCTCGTGAGGAATATAAACAGCTTGTTTACCAATCTAAGATATTCTTGGCTATCTAGACAAGACTCTAATCGTATATGACTATGTTAAAGAGTATCAAGAGCTGTTTTAATCTATGTTGTGCTAGAGAGGGCTTATCTTGGTATTGTACTTAATCTCATTCGCTGTTGCTTTCTATTGGCCGTTGATATATTTTGTCAGAGTTTTACAGATGGCTATCTTTGTTTCTCATCGTTTTCTCCTTTGAATGGTTGATTCTTATTGAATTCTGACTATTGCTTGAAAGTTTACGATGGACTTGTTGTTGTAACAAAATTATCTTGCTGTAAACTCTTGGTTTTGACATTTTAACAGCTAAACTGATAAATTGTTAATTCTTGTATTTTTAAAAAGCCTGAAATGATTCTTTGTTGAAAGTCCATCTTTAATGAGTTGCGTATGATGGAACTACTCACGACAAAAAGAAAACATGGTTGGTCAAACTGATAAATGGTTCTTTCTTGTGTTTATGGAAAACCTCAAATGATTCTTTGTTAAAGGTCCATCTTAACTGTGTTTCGTTTGGTCCAAATATGTGCGGTGGAAAGAAAACATGGATGGTTAAACTGATAAATGGTCGTTCTTGTGTTTATAGAATACCTCAAATGATTCTTCGTTAAAGGTCCATCTTAATTGTGTTGCGTTTGCTCCAAATATGTGCGGTGGAAAGAAAACATGGCTGATTAAACTGATAAATGGTCTCTCTTGTGTTTATAGAATACCTCAAATGATTCTTCGTTAAAGGTCCATCTTTACTGTAATGCTGTAAACTAAACTTTTTCTGGTGATCTTTTGTGCGGCTTCCTCGTGAGGAATATAAACAGCTTGTTTACCAATCTAAGATATTCTTGGCTATCTAGACAAGACTCTAATCGTATATGACTATGTTAAAGAGCATCAAGAGCTGTTTTAATCTATGTTGTGCTAGAGAGGGCTTATCTTGGTATTGTACTTAATCTCATTCGCTGTTGCTTTCTATTGGCCGTTGATATATTTTGTCAGAGTTTTACAGATGGCTATCTTTGTTTCTCATCGTTTTCTCCTTTGAATGGTTGATTCTTATTGAATTCTGACTATTGCTTGAAAGTTTACGATGGACTTGTTGTTGTAACAAAATTATCTTGCTGTAAACTCTTGGTTTTGACATTTTAACAGCTAAACTGATAAATTGTTAATTCTTGTATTTTTAAAAAGCCTGAAATGATTCTTTGTTGAAAGTCCATCTTTAATGAGTTGCGTATGATGGAACTACTCACGACAAAAAGAAAACATGGTTGGTCAAACTGATAAATGGTTCTTTCTTGTGTTTACGGAAAACCTCAAATGATTCTTTGTTAAAGGTCCATCTTAACTGTGTTTCGTTTGGTCCAAATATGTGCGGTGGAAAGAAAACATGGATGGTTAAACTGATAAATGGTCTTTCTTGTGTTTATAGAATACCCTAAATGATTCTTTGTTAAAGGTCCATCTTAACTGTGTTTCGTTTGGTCCAAATATGTGCGGTGGCAAGAAAACATGGATGGTTAAACTGATAAATGGTCTTTCTTGTGTTTATAGAATACCTCAAATGATTCTTTGTTAAAGGTCCATCTTAACTGTGTTTCGTTTGGTCCAAATATGTGCGGTGGAAAGAAAACATGGATGGTTAAACTGATAAATGTTCTTTCTTGTGTTTATAGAATACCTCAAATGATTCTATGTTAAAGGTCCATCTTTAATGAATCTTTGTTGTCGCACGACTTACGGCAAAAAGACGACATGGTCGGTTAAATTGATAAATGTTCCTTGCTTGTGCTCAAAGAAAAACATTCAATAATTCTTCGGTAAAGTTCCATCTTGAACGAATTGTGTTTGGTCAATCTACTGACAGTGAAAAGAGTTGCGTTTGGTCGAACCATGTGTGGTGAAAAGAAAATATGGCTGTTGAAACTGACTAATGGTCCTGGCTTCTCTTTATTAAAAGTCATAAATATCTCTTGGTTCAAGGTCCATCTTAAAGGTGCTTTTTTTTGTCAAAATTCGCTAATTGAATACAACACCGGGGTTTTAAAACTGTTGAATGCTCTATCCCTGTAGTGAAAAAGGTGAGTTTATACTTTGTTCTTGGTTAAAGAGCCATGTTTGGTCAACATTTGTTTGATGGTGGGAAAAAAGGACTATTTCATTTAACTTTTTTTTATTTAAAAATTTGCATAAATTCTTGAAATGTTGATTGGTGAAAAGTTCTTGATAAAGAGGCATTGAATGCTGATAATAGTCAAATTATATATCTGACTATATATCTGAAAACTATAAATTATTTTTCGATTCAAAGCAGCAGCAATTTTGAAGTTAACTTGATAAAGTAAAAAATTGAAGAAAATATTAGTCTAGCTATAAAAGTCTGCATATTCTAGCTATAAAATAAAGTACCCATTGACAACAGTTTTCAAAGAACAATGAATCTAACTTTTTTTAAGAGTTCTTTTTAAGCATTGGCTGCCAAGAGCCTTCAACTCAAGATGTGGTAATGTAACCAGCTCAAGTGGTAATCTTTATGGGTATTTTTTTATATATATTATATTACATCAGATTATGATCATTTATGGTTGAAATTCAAACAGAGATCTTTAAATTGCAGAATTCTAACGGAAAGTAAACGCTTTTGCATAGTACTTGATAGAATATTTTCCAATGAAACCTGGACAGATATATTATTAAAAGTGATATTTATTCGTGATCTTAATGTTGCTGTGAAAGTAGAAATATTTCTGTTTAATAAAATTAGAGCTAGGAGAAAAAATTCAACTTGTTAATCTCCAGATCTAGAACAACTTTAATTGCAATATTTTTCCACCATGTAAAGCAGATTTGCCAACAGATTTAATTGCTTGAAATAACTTCTTATTCATGCATACCATAGAGCTGGACACCGTGGCGAGTTGACTGGAGACTGCTGCAAAAAGGCGAAATGGCAGTGAGTTATATGAATTTATTGTTATGATTACTTTAACAAGAGGCCAAAAATAAAGAGAATATAAATCAAGTATTTAACATTGTCTTGGGACATGTAAGCAGCTAGTTATCTAGTATTTTACGTTTGTTGTATGTAATTAGTGGCTATCACGTCGGCATAACTAAATCTAGATATTTCCTGACGTTTCCTTCGAAGAAACAAAGAGGAATGTAGCAAACATTTAAAAAATAATCCAGTATTGTGTTTCATTTTGTGAGAGAGGATTTCTAAACAATGCGAGATGAAATATGAAACAAGCCTCACCATAAATAACCTCTAAACATAAGTTCAAGACACTTTATACATATTATTATTAATATTACTAATGAATTTTCCTTTATCTCAATAAATCTCTAAACTTTGTTGTGTCTAGATGGTCGTAATTTATAAAACTGCATTTCAGATTCCTGTTGCCAACGAAGCTAAAGAGCCAACAGACGATAATTAAATGGAGATAAATGCTGTTTAGCTGAAGAGTCGAAAAAGGTACGTTTCAAAAATTCAAGATTTTATCTTTTGTATCATTTTTCTATAACATTTTGAGTGCATGAAAATTTTCGATTAATTTCCTTTGAACGTAGGTACTTTGAGGAATATTCAAAAATAAGATAGACGATCAAACAACGGACATTCAAAATTTAAAAAAAGTCATTTGGTTTAAAGGAGATGAAATGATGATAGATAGAAGAGGTAAAAAATTCCTCTTCAACCCCTGAATCGTGGTGATCAAGATACAACAACTTTAACAAAGTAAAAACAAGATACTGCGGATACAAAACATTGAGATATGAAAAGTAAACTGAATTTGAGACTCTTTTTTTGTTCAGAACTAAGCCGTTTAGACATTTCAAATTATTTTCAAAATTGTTCTCACATTTGTTTATCCACAACTTAAATGGTATAATAATAATTTGCTAGATCGATATGAAAAATATGATTCTTTGGAACTCAGAGACATGACATTCCAATGCCGAAAAAGCTATTGAGCAGAA
>NW_027019653.1:61256-80668 GCF_013076305.1 Rhopilema esculentum
TATGTTGTGCTAGAGAGGGCTTATCTTGGTATTGTACTTAATCTCATTCGCTGTTGCTTTCTATTGGCCGTTGATATATTTTGTCAGAGTTTTACAGATGGCTATCTTTGTTTCTCATCGTTTTCTCCTTTGAATGGTTGATTCTTATTGAATTCTGACTATTGCTTGAAAGTTTACGATGGACTTGTTGTTGTAACAAAATTATCTTGCTGTAAACTCTTGGTTTTGACATTTTAACAGCTAAACTGATAAATTGTTAATTCTTGTATTTTTAAAAAGCCTGAAATGATTCTTTGTTGAAAGTCCATCTTTAATGAGTTGCGTATGATGGAACTACTCACGACAAAAAGAAAACATGGTTGGTCAAACTGATAAATGGTTCTTTCTTGTGTTTATGGAAAACCTCAAATGATTCTTTGTTAAAGGTCCATCTTAACTGTGTTTCGTTTGGTCCAAATATGTGCGGTGGAAAGAAAACATGGATGGTTAAACTGATAAATGGTCGTTCTTGTGTTTATAGAATACCTCAAATGATTCTTCGTTAAAGGTCCATCTTAATTGTGTTGCGTTTGCTCCAAATATGTGCGGTGGAAAGAAAACATGGCTGATTAAACTGATAAATGGTCTCTCTTGTGTTTATAGAATACCTCAAATGATTCTTCGTTAAAGGTCCATCTTTACTGTAATGCTGTAAACTAAACTTTTTCTGGTGATCTTTTGTGCGGCTTCCTCGTGAGGAATATAAACAGCTTGTTTACCAATCTAAGATATTCTTGGCTATCTAGACAAGACTCTAATCGTATATGACTATGTTAAAGAGCATCAAGAGCTGTTTTAATCTATGTTGTGCTAGAGAGGGCTTATCTTGGTATTGTACTTAATCTCATTCGCTGTTGCTTTCTATTGGCCGTTGATATATTTTGTCAGAGTTTTACAGATGGCTATCTTTGTTTCTCATCGTTTTCTCCTTTGAATGGTTGATTCTTATTGAATTCTGACTATTGCTTGAAAGTTTACGATGGACTTGTTGTTGTAACAAAATTATCTTGCTGTAAACTCTTGGTTTTGACATTTTAACAGCTAAACTGATAAATTGTTAATTCTTGTATTTTTAAAAAGCCTGAAATGATTCTTTGTTGAAAGTCCATCTTTAATGAGTTGCGTATGATGGAACTACTCACGACAAAAAGAAAACATGGTTGGTCAAACTGATAAATGGTTCTTTCTTGTGTTTACGGAAAACCTCAAATGATTCTTTGTTAAAGGTCCATCTTAACTGTGTTTCGTTTGGTCCAAATATGTGCGGTGGAAAGAAAACATGGATGGTTAAACTGATAAATGGTCTTTCTTGTGTTTATAGAATACCCTAAATGATTCTTTGTTAAAGGTCCATCTTAACTGTGTTTCGTTTGGTCCAAATATGTGCGGTGGCAAGAAAACATGGATGGTTAAACTGATAAATGGTCTTTCTTGTGTTTATAGAATACCTCAAATGATTCTTTGTTAAAGGTCCATCTTAACTGTGTTTCGTTTGGTCCAAATATGTGCGGTGGAAAGAAAACATGGATGGTTAAACTGATAAATGTTCTTTCTTGTGTTTATAGAATACCTCAAATGATTCTATGTTAAAGGTCCATCTTTAATGAATCTTTGTTGTCGCACGACTTACGGCAAAAAGACGACATGGTCGGTTAAATTGATAAATGTTCCTTGCTTGTGCTCAAAGAAAAACATTCAATAATTCTTCGGTAAAGTTCCATCTTGAACGAATTGTGTTTGGTCAATCTACTGACAGTGAAAAGAGTTGCGTTTGGTCGAACCATGTGTGGTGAAAAGAAAATATGGCTGTTGAAACTGACTAATGGTCCTGGCTTCTCTTTATTAAAAGTCATAAATATCTCTTGGTTCAAGGTCCATCTTAAAGGTGCTTTTTTTTGTCAAAATTCGCTAATTGAATACAACACCGGGGTTTTAAAACTGTTGAATGCTCTATCCCTGTAGTGAAAAAGGTGAGTTTATACTTTGTTCTTGGTTAAAGAGCCATGTTTGGTCAACATTTGTTTGATGGTGGGAAAAAAGGACTATTTCATTTAACTTTTTTTTATTTAAAAATTTGCATAAATTCTTGAAATGTTGATTGGTGAAAAGTTCTTGATAAAGAGGCATTGAATGCTGATAATAGTCAAATTATATATCTGACTATATATCTGAAAACTATAAATTATTTTTCGATTCAAAGCAGCAGCAATTTTGAAGTTAACTTGATAAAGTAAAAAATTGAAGAAAATATTAGTCTAGCTATAAATTTCTGCCTAAGTACCCATTGACAACAGTTTTCAAAGAACAATAAATCTAACTTTTTTTAAGAGTTCTTTTTAAGCATTGGCTGCCAAGAGCCTTCAACTCAAGATGTGGTAATGTAACCAACTCAAGTGGTAATCTTTATGGGTATTTTTTTATATATATTATAATACATCAGATTATGATCATTTATGGTTGAAATTCAAACAGAGATCTTTAAATTGCAGAATTCTAACGGAAAGTAAACGCTTTTGCATAGTACTTGATAGAATATTTTCCAATGAAACCTGGACAGATATATTATTAAAAGTGATATTTATTCGTGATCTTAATGTTGCTGTGAAAGTAGAAATATTTCTGTTTAATAAAATTAGAGCTAGGAGAAAAAATTCAACTTGTTAATCTCCAGATCTAGAACAACTTTAATTGCAATATTTTTCCACCATGTAAAGCAGATTTGCTAACAGATTTAATTGCTTGAAATAACTTCTTATTCATGCATACCATAGAGCTGGACACCGTGGCGAGTTGACTGGAGACTGCTGCAAAAAGGCGAAATGGCAGTGAGTTATATGAATTTATTGTTATGATTACTTTAACAAGAGGCCAAAAATAAAGAGAATATAAATCAAGTATTTAACATTGTCTTGGGACATGTAAGCAGCTAGTTATCTAGTATTTTACGTTTGTTGTATGTAATTAGTGGCTATCACGTCGGCATAACTAAATCTAGATATTTCCTGACGTTTCCTTCGAAGAAACAAAGAGGAATGTAGCAAACATTTAAAAAATAATCCAGTATTGTGTTTCATTTTGTGAGAGAGGATTTCTAAACAATGCGAGATGAAATATGAAACAAGCCTCACCATAAATAACCTCTAAACATAAGTTCAAGACACTTTATACATATTATTATTAATATTACTAATGAATTTTCCTTTATCTCAATAAATCTCTAAACTTTGTTGTGTCTAGATGGTCGTAATTTATAAAACTGCATTTCAGATTCCTGTTGCCAACGAAGCTAAAGAGCCAACAGACGATAATTAAATGGAGATAAATGCTGTTTAGCTGAAGAGTCGAAAAAGGTACGTTTCAAAAATTCAAGATTTTATCTTTTGTATCATTTTTCTATAACATTTTGAGTGCATGAAAATTTTCGATTAATTTCCTTTGAACGTAGGTACTTTGAGGAATATTCAAAAATAAGATAGACGATCAAACAACGGACATTCAAAATTTAAAAAAAGTCATTTGGTTTAAAGGAGATGAAATGATGATAGATAGAAGAGGTAAAAAATTCCTCTTCAACCCCTGAATCGTGGTGATCAAGATACAACAACTTTAACAAAGTAAAAACAAGATACTGCGGATACAAAACATTGAGATATGAAAAGTAAACTGAATTTGAGACTCTTTTTTTGTTCAGAACTAAGCCGTTTAGACATTTCAAATTATTTTCAAAATTGTTCTCACATTTGTTTATCCACAACTTAAATGGTATAATAATAATTTGCTAGATCGATATGAAAAATATGATTCTTTGGAACTCAGAGACATGACATTCCAATGCCGAAAAAGCTATTGAGCAGAATACATTCATTGCAGCATTCCAGGAGAAAACTGCTAAAGGCACAAGGAGTAGGTGAGTTTGTTTCAATCGCACTTTCTAAACAGTTGTTTGAATATATTCATATCGTGTTTATTATGCTCAATATTCCACCCGAGGCCGACGTGTGAAAAAGGCAATAATTCAAAGATTTCAGGTTACAAAAAAGCAGTCTAAAATTATCTGATGGTGAACAGTTGTTCAGGTGTACTACATATATTCTTGCAACAGAAAATTGTAAAATAAAGAAAGATAGCAATACAATTTACAAAGAAGAATGGAACTGAACATATTTACATCAATTTTCTACATTTGATGTTGGGTATTTAAGTGACTCGCTGTCTACTTAAATCGGATAAGAAATAGGCTTTTCTTTAAAAAGATCTACATTCAATGATAAGAAAATATGCGAATGAATTCAAAACGCTGGTGCTTCGAGGAGTCTCATTTTATTGGCTATTTAACAGCGCGCTTGAATTTTAACTCGTTTCCATTCTACGAAAGCAGAGGAGAGGGTGTATCAAAAAATCATTGTCGTCATTGTCGTTTTGAGTTCCAGTTGGTCGTTTTCATCGTATTTATCGACGTCGTTTTGGCCAGCATGTTTGTCACATTGAAGAGTTTTGAACTTTTGCACGTACAATTAATGCTGTCAACTAAGCTTGTTCTGGGGATCTTTTGTGCGGCTTCCTCATGAGGAAGATAAACAGCTTGTTTACCAATCTAAGATATTCCTGGCTATCTAGACAATGCTATGATCGTATATGATCATGTTAAAGAGCAGCAAGAGCTGTTTGAATCTATGTTGTGTTAGAGAGGGCTTCTCTTGGTATTGTTCTTAATCTCATTCGCTGTTGCTTTCTATTGGCCGTTGATTTATTTTGTCAGTGTTACAGATGGCTATCTTTCTTTCTCATCTTTTTCTCCTTTGAAAGGCTGATTCTTATTGAATTCTGACTATTGCTTGGAAGTTTACGATGGACTTGTTGTTGTAACAAATTTATCTTGCTGTAAACTCTTGGTTTTGACATTTTAACAACTAAACAGATAAATGGTCATTTCTTGTATTTTTAAAAAGCCTGAAATGATTCTTTGTTGAAGATCCATCTTTAATGAGTTTCGTATGGTCGAATTACTCACGGCAAAAAGAAAACATGGTTGGTCAAACTGATAAATGGTTCGTTCTTGTGTTTATGGAAAACCTAAAATGATTCTTCGTTGAAGGTCCATCTTAGTTGAATAGTATTTAATCGAACTACAGTAGAAACCCGCATAAAATAACCTGTTTTTATAAAGAACATTGAGGCTGCAATTTAACCTTCAAATCCCCATAATTAAGAAACTCCAAGAGGCTGAAGATTGGGAGGGTTCTTAAATATATAAAAGATGAAATGGTTTTTAGAGTAAACCAGGTTATGGTATGTTGTATGCTACTTGGACAGTCTCACAGGACAAATTCATTAGATTGGTTGAAATTTAACATAAAAAAGCTGGTTCAAGTGTGTCCATTAGAATTTTTGCGGTGGAAAACATTGTTAATGTATGCAAGTCCTGTACGTATAAGAGACTTGTTAAGAAACTTTTAGACTGAAATTTAGAATAGCAGCCTGTTAATTAGGAACCTATTCAGGCTGCCTGATAAAAACTTAGGTTCTTTTATGCGCGTTTGTACTGTACTTACGAAGAAAAGAAAAAAATAGCTGCTTAAACTGATAAATGGTTCATTCATAAATTTCTTAAAAGACTGAAATGGTTCTTTGTTTAATGTCCACCTTTAATGTGTTGCTTATAGTCCAAATACGTGCGGTGGAAGGAAAAAAAGGCTGGTAAAACTAATGAATGGTCCTTCATTGTCCTTAAAGAAAACCTTGAATGATTCTTCGTCAAAGATCGATCTTAACAGTGTTGCGTTTGGTCCAAATATGTGCGGTGGAAAGAAAACATGGCTCGTTAAACTGATAAATGGTCTTTCTTGTGTTTATAGAATACCTCAAATGATTCTTCGTTAAAGGTCCATCTTAAATGAATCTTTGTTTTCGAACGACTTACGGCAAAAAGAAAACATGGATGGTTAGACTGATAAATGGTCTTTCTTGTGTTTAAAGAATACCTCGAATGATTCTTCGTTAAAGGTCCATCTTAAATGAATCTTTGTTTTCGAACGACTTACAGCAAAAAGAAAACATGGTCGGCTGAACTGATAAATGGTCCTTTCTCGTGTTTATGGAAAACCTTAAATTATTCTTCATTAAAGGTCCATCTTAACTGTGTTTCGTTTGGTCCAAATATGTGCGGTGGAAAGAAAACATGGCTCGTTTAACTGATAAATGGTCTTTCCTGTGTTTATAGAATACCTCAAATGATTCTTCATTAAAGGTCCATCTTAACTGTGTTGCGTTTGGTCGAAATATGTGCGGTGGAAAGAAAACATGGCTGATTAAACTGATAAATGGTCTTTCTTGTGTTTATAGAATACCTAAAATGATTCTTCGTTAAAGGTCCATCTTAAATGAATCTATGTTTTCGAACGACTTAGGGCAAAAGGACGACATGGTTGGTTAAATTGATAAAAGATCCTTTCTTCTGTTTATGGAAAACCTTAAACGATTCTTCGTTATAGGTCCATCTTAACTGTGTTGTGTTTGGTCGAAATATGTGCTGTGGAAAGAAAACATGGTCGGCTAAACTGATAAATGGTCGTTTCTTGTGTTTATAGAATACCTCAAATGATTCTTCATTAAAGGTCCAACTTAGCTGTGTTGCCTTTGGTCGAAATATGTGCGGTGGAAAGAAAACATGGATGGTTAGACTGATAAATGGTCTTTCTTGTGTTTATAGAATAACTCAAATGATTCTCCGTTAAAGGTCCATCTTAGCTGTCTTGCGTTTGGTCGAAATATGTGCGGTGGATAGAAAACATGGCTGATTAAACTGATAAATGGTCTTTCTCGTTTTTATAGAATACCTTAAATGATTCTTCGTTAAAGGTCCATCTTAACTGTGTTGCGTTTGGTCTAAATATGTGCGGTGGAAAGAAAACATGGCTGGTTAAACTGATAAATGGTCTTTCTTGTGTTTATAGAATACCTAAAATGATTCTTCGTTAAAGGTCCATCTTAAAGGAATCTTTGTTGTCGAACGACTAACGGCAAAAAGAAAACACGGCTGGTTAAACTGATAAATGGTCCTTTCTTGTTTTTATGGAATAACTCAAATGATTCTCCGTTAAAGGTCCATCTTAACTGTGTTGCGTTTGGTCGAAATATGTGCTGTCGAAAGAAAACATGGTTGGTTAATCTGATCAATGGTCTTTTTTGTGTTTATAGAATACCTCAAATGATTCTTCGTTAAAGGTCCATCTTAGCTGTGTTGCGTTTGGTGGAAATATGTGCGGTGGAAAGAAAACATGGATGGTTAGACTGATAAATGGTCTTTCTTGTGTTTATAGAATACCTAAAATGATTCTTCGTTAAAGGTCCATCTTAAATGAATCTATGTTTTCGAACGACTTAGGGCAAAAGGACGACATGGTTGGTTAAATTGATAAAAGGTCTTTTTATTTGTTTATAGAAAACCTTAAATGATTCTTCGTTATAGGTCCATCTTAACTGTGTTTCGTTTGGTCCAAATATGTGCGCTGGAAAGAAAACATGGCTCGTTAAACTGATAAATGGTCTTTCTTGTGTTTATAGAATACCTCAAATGATTCTTCGTTAAAGGTCCATCTTAAATGAATCTTTTTTTTCGAACGACTTACGGCAAAAAGAAAACATGGTCGGCTAAACTGATAAATGGTCCTTTCTTGTGTTTATGGAAAACCTTAAATGATTCTTCGTTAAAGGTCCATCTTAACTGTGTTTCGTTTGGTCCAAATATGTGCGCTGAAAAAGAAAACCTAGTTGGTAAAATTGATAAAAGGTCCTTTCTCGTGTTTATGGAAAACCTTTGCTAAAGTTCCATCTTAAATGAGTTGCGTTGGTCGTAATATGTGCGGTGAAATAAAAAAAATGACTGTTGAAATTGATGAATGTTCCTTTCTTGTCTTTATATAAAAGATTTTAATGATTGTTCCTTTGAGTTCCATCGTAAATATATTGCGTTTGGTCGGACTACTGGAAAACATTAAATGATTCTTCGTTAAAGGTCCATCTTAGCTGTGTTGCGTTTGGTCGAAATATGTTCGGTGTAAAGAAAACATGGATGGTTAAACTGATAAATGGTCTTTCTTGTGTTTATAGAATACCTCAAATGATTCTTTGTTAAAGGTCCATCTTTAATGAATCTTTGTTGTCGAACGACTTACGGCAAAAAGACGACATGGTCGGTTAAATTGATAAATGTTCCTTGCTTGTGCTCAAAGCAAACCATACAATAATTCTTCGGTAAAGTTCCATCTGGAACGAATTGTGTTTGGTCAATCTACTGACAGTGAAAAGAGTTGCGTTTGGTCGAACCATGTGTGGTGAAAAGAAAATATGGCTGTTGAAACTGACAAATGGTCCTGGCTTCTCTTTATTAAAAGTCATAAATATCTCTTGGTTTAAGGTCCATCTTAAAGGTGCTGTTTTTTGTCAAAATACGCTAATTGAATACAACACCGGGGTTTTCAAACTGTTGAATGCTCTATCCCTGTAGTGAAAAAAGTGAGTTTATACTTTGTTCTTGGTTAAAGAGCCATGCTTGGTCAACATTTGTTTGATGGTGGGAAAAAAGGACTATTTCATTTAACTTTTTTTTATTTAAAAATTTGCATAAATTCTTGAAATGTTGATTGGTGAAAAGTTCTTGATAAAGAGGCATTGAATGCTGATAATAGTCAAATTATATATCTGACTATATATCTGAAAACTATAAATTATTTTTCGATTCAAAGCAGCAGCAATTTTGAAGTTAACTTGATAAAGTAAAAAATTGAAGAAAATATTAGTCTAGCTATAAAAGTCTGCATATTCTAGCTATAAAATAAAGTACCCATTGACAACAGTTTTCAAAGAACAATGAATCTAACTTTTTTTAAGAGTTCTTTTTAAGCATTGGCTGCCAAGAGCCTTCAACTCAAGATGTGGTAATGTAACCAGCTCAAGTGGTAATCTTTATGGGTATTTTTTTATATATATTATATTACATCAGATTATGATCATTTATGGTTGAAATTCAAACAGAGATCTTTAAATTGCAGAATTCTAACGGAAAGTAAACGCTTTTGCATAGTACTTGATAGAATATTTTCCAATGAAACCTGGACAGATATATTATTAAAAGTGATATTTATTCGTGATCTTAATGTTGCTGTGAAAGTAGAAATATTTCTGTTTAATAAAATTAGAGCTAGGAGAAAAAATTCAACTTGTTAATCTCCAGATCTAGAACAACTTTAATTGCAATATTTTTCCACCATGTAAAGCAGATTTGCTAACAGATTTAATTGCTTGAAATAACTTCTTATTCATGCATACCATAGAGCTGGACACCGTGGCGAGTTGACTGGAGACTGCTGCAAAAAGGCGAAATGGCAGTGAGTTATATGAATTTATTGTTATGATTACTTTAACAAGAGGCCAAAAATAAAGAGAATATAAATCAAGTATTTAACATTGTCTTGGGACATGTAAGCAGCTAGTTATCTAGTATTTTACGTTTGTTGTATGTAATTAGTGGCTATCACGTCGGCATAACTAAATCTAGATATTTCCTGACGTTTCCTTCGAAGAAACAAAGAGGAATGTAGCAAACATTTAAAAAATAATCCAGTATTGTCTGTCATTTTGTGAGAGAGGATTTCTAAACAATGCGAGATGAAATATGAAACAAGCCTCGCCATAAATAACCTCTAAACATAAGTTCAAGACACTTTATACATATTATTATTAATATTACTAATGAATTTTCCTTTATCTCAATAAATCTCTAAACTTTGTTGTGTCTAGATGGTCGTAATTTATAAAACTGCATTTCAGATTCCTGTTGCCAACGAAGCTAAAGAGCCAACAGACGATAATTAAATTGAGATAAATGCTGTTTAGCTGAAGAGTCGAAAAAGGTACGTTTCAAAAATTCAAGATTTTATCTTTTGTATCATTATTCTATAACATTTTGAGTGCATGAAATTTTTCGATTAATTTCCTTAGAAAGTAGGTACTTTGAGGAATTTTCAAAAGTAAGATAGACGATCAAACAACGGACATTCAAAATTTAAAAAAAGTCATTTGGTTTAAAGGAGATGAAATGATGATAGATAGAAGAGGTAAAAAATTCCTCTTCAACCCCTGAATCGTGGTGATCAAGATACAACAACTTTAACAAAGTAAAAACAAGATACTGCGGATACAAAACATTGAGATATGCAAAACAAACTGAATTTGAGACTCTTTTTTTGTTCAGAACTAACCGTTTAGACATTTCATATTATTTCCAAAATTGTTCTCACATTTGTTTATCCACAACTTAAATGGTATAATAATAATTTGCTAGATCGATATGAAGAAGTATGATTCTTTGGAACTCAGAGACATGACATTCCAATGCCGAAAAAGATATTGAGCAGAATACATCCATTGCAGCATTCCAGGAGAAAACTGCTAAAGGCACAAGGAGTAGGTGAGTTTTTTTCAATTGCAATTTTTTAAACAGTTATTTGAATATATTCATATCGTGTTTATTATGCTCAATATTCCACCCGAGGCCGACGTGTGAAAAAGGCAATAATTCAGAGATTTCAGGTTACAAAAAAGCAGTCTAAAATTATCTGATGGTGAACAGTTGTTCACGTGTACTACATATATTTTTGCAACAGAAGATTGTAAAATAAAGAAAGATAGCAATACAATTTACAAAGAAGAATGGAACTGAAAATATTTACATCAATTTTCTACAGTTGATGTTGGGTATTTAAGTGACTCGCTGTCTAGTTAATTCGGATAAGAAATAGGCTTTTCTTTAAAAAGATCTACATTCAATGATAAGAAAATATGCGAATGAATTCAAAACACTGGTGTTTCGAGGAGTCTCATTTTATTGGCTATTAAACAGCGCGCTTGATCTTTTGTGCGGCTTCCTCATGAGGAAGATAAACAGCTTGTTTAGCAATCTAAGATATTCCTGGCTATCTAGACAATGCTATGATCGTATATGATCATGTTAAAGAGCAGCAAGAGCTGTTTGAATCTATGTTGTGTTAGAGAGGGCTTCTCTTGGTATTGTTCTTAATCTCATTCGCTGTTGCTTTCTATTGTCCGTTGATTTATTTTGTCAGTGTTACAGATGGCTATCTTTCTTTCTCATCTTTTTCTCCTTTGAAAGGCTGATTCTTATTGAATTCTGACTATTGCTTGGAAGTTTACGATGGACTTGTTGTTGTAACAAATTTATCTTGCTGTAAACTCTTGGTTTTGACATTTTAACAGCTAAACTGATCAATGATCAATTCTTGTATTTTTAAAAACCCTGAAATGATTCTTTGTTGAAATTCCATCTTTAATGAGTTTCGTATGGTCGAATTACTCACGGCAAAAAGAAAACATGGTTGGTTAAACTGATAAATGGTTCTTTCTTGTATTTATGGAAAACCTAAAATGATTCTTCGTTGAAGGTCCATCTTAGTTGAATAGTGTTTAATCGAACTACAGTAGAAACCCGCATAAAAGAACCTGTTTTTATAAGAACATTGAGGCTGCAATTTAACCTTCAAATCCCCATAATTAAGAAACTCCAAGAGGCTGAAGATTGGGAGGGTTCTTAAATATATAAAAGATGAAATGGTTTTTAGAGTAAACCAGGTTATGGTATGTTGTATGCTACTTGGACAGTCTCACAGGACAAATTCATTAGATTGGTTGAAATTTAACATAAAAAAGCTGGTTCAAGTGTGTCCATTAGAATTTTTGCGGTGGAAAACATTGTTAATGTATGCAAGTCCTGTACGTGTAAGAGACGTGTTAAGAAACTTTTAGACTGAAATTTAGAATAGCAGCCTGTTAATTAGGAACCTATTCAGGCTGCCTGATAAAAACTTAGGTTCTTTTATGCGCGTTTGTACTGTACTTACGAAGAAAAGAAAAAAATAGCTGCTTCAACTGATAAATGGCTCATTCATAAATTTCTTGTTTAATGTCCACCTTTAATGTGTTGCTTATGATCCAAATATGTGCTGTGGAAGGAAAAAAAGGCTGGTTAAACTATTGAATAGTCATTCATTGTCCTTAAAGAAAACCTTGAATGATTCTTCGTCAAAGATCGATCTTAACTGTGTTGCGTTTGGTCGAAATATGTGCGGTGGAAAGAAAACATGGCTGGTTAAACTGATAAATGGTCTTTCTTGTGTTTATAGAATACCTCAAATGATTCTTCGTTAAAGGTCCATCTTAAATGAATCTTTGTTTTCGAACGACTTACGGCAAAAAGAAAACATGGTGGTTAAACTGATAAATGGTCCTTTCTTGTGTTTATGGAATACCTCAAATGATTCTTCGTTAAAGGTCCATCTTAACTGTGTTTGTTTGGTCGAAATATTGCAAAAAAGAAAACATGGTCGTTAAACTGATAAATGGTCCTTTCTTGTGTTTATGGAAAACCTTAAATGATTCTTCGTTAAAGGTCCATCTTAACTGTGTTTCGTTTGGTCCAAATATGTGCAGTGGAAAGAAAACATGGCTCGTTAAACTGATAAATGGTCCTTTCTTGTGTTTATAGAATACCTCAAATGATTCTTCGTTAAAGGTCCATCTTAGCTGTGTTGCGTTTGGTCGAAATATGTGCGGTTGAAAGAAAACATGGCTGATTAATCTGATAAATGGTCTTTTTTGTGTTTATAGAATACCTCAAATGATTCTTCGTTAAAGGTCCATCTTAAATGAATCTTGTTTTCGAACGACTTAGGGCAAAAGGACGACATGGTTGGTTAAATTGATAAAAGGTCCTTTCTTGTGTTTATGGAAAACCTTAAATGATTCTTCGTTAAAGGTCCATCTTAACTGTGTTGTGTTTGGTCGAAATATGTGCTGTGGAAAGAAAACATGGTCGGTTAAACTGATAAATGGTCTTTCTTGTGTTTATAGAATACCTCAAATGATTCTTCGTTAAAGGTCCATCTTAACTGTGTTGCGTTTGGTCGAAATATGTGCGGTGGAAAGAAAACATGGTGGTTAAACTGATAAATGGTCTTTCTTGTGTTTATGGATAACCTTAAATGATTGTTCGTTAAAGGTCCATTTTAACTGTTTTGCGTTTTGACCGAATAACTGCGGTGGAAAGAAAACATGGCTGCTTAGACTGATGAATCGTCCTTCTTGTGTTTATAGAATACCTTAAATGATTCTTCGTTAAAGGTCCATCTTAACTGTGTCGCGTTTGGTCTAAATATGTACGGTGGAAAGAAAACGTAGGTGGGTAAACTGATAAATGGTTCTTTCTTGTGTTTATAGAATACCTCAAATGATTATTCGTTAAAGGTCCATCTTAGCTGTGTTTCGTTTGGTCCAAATATGTGCGCTGAAAAAGAAAACATTGTTAGTTAAATTGATAGAAGGTCCTTTCTTATGTTTATGGAAAACCTTAAATGATTCTTCGTTAAAGGTCCATCCTAGCTGTGTTGCGTTTGGTCGAAATATGTCCGGTGGAAAGAAAACATGGCTGATTAATCTGATCAATGGTCTTTTTTGTGTTTATAGAATACCTCAAATGATTCTTCGTTAAAGGTCCATCTTAGCTGTGTTGCGTTTGGTCGAAATATGTGCGGTGGAAAGAAAACATGGATGGTTAGACTGATAAATGGTCTTTCTTGTGTTTATAGAATACCTAAAATGATTCTTCGTTAAAGGTCCATCTTAAATGAATCTATGTTTTCGAACGACTTAGGGCAAAAGGACGACATGGTTGGTTAAATTGATAAAAGGTCCTTTTATTTGTTTATAGAAAACCTTAAATGATTCTTCGTTATAGGTCCATCTTATCTGTGTTTCGTTTGGTCCAAATATGTGCGTTGGAAAGAAAACATGGCTCGTTAAACTGATAAATGGTCTTTCTTGTGTTTATAGAATACCTCAAATGATTCTTCGTTAAAGGTCCATCTTTAATGAATCTTTTTTTTCGAACGACTTACGGCAAAAAGAAAACATGGTCGGCTAAACTGATAAATGGTCCTTTCTTGTGTTTATGGAAAACCTTAAATGATTCTTCGTTAAAGGTCCATCTTAACTGTGTTTCGTTTGGTCCAAATATGTGCGCTGAAAAAGAAAACCTAGTTGGTAAAATTGATAAAAGGTCCTTTCTCGTGTTTATGGAAAACCTTTGCTAAAGTTCCATCTTAAATGAGTTGCGTTGGTCGTAATATGTGCGGTGAAATAAAAAAAATGACTGTTGAAATTGATGAATGTTCCTTTCTTGTCTTTATATGAAAGATTTTAATGATTGTTCCTTTGAGTTCCATCGTAAATATATTGCGTTTGGTCGGACTACTGGAAAACATTAAATGATTCTTCGTTAAAGGTCCATCTTAGCTGTGTTGCGTTTGGTCGAAATATGTTCGGTGTAAAGAAAACATGGATGGTTAAACTGATAAATGGTCTTTCTTGTGTTTATAGAATACCTCAAATGATTCTTTGTTAAAGGTCCATCTTTAATGAATCTTTGTTGTCGAACGACTTACGGCAAAAAGACGACATGGTCGGTTAAATTGATAAATATTCCTTGCTTGTGCTCAAAGCAAAACATTCAATAATTCTTCGGTAAAGTTCCATCTGGAACGAATTGTGTTTGGTCAATCTACTGACAGTGAAAAGAGTTGCGTTTGGTCGAACCATGTGTGGTGAAAAGAAAATATGGCTGTTGAAACTGACAAATGGTCCTGGCTTCTCTTTATTAAAAGTCATAAATATCTCTTGGTTTAAGGTCCATCTTAAAGGTGCTGTTTTTTGTCAAAATACGCTAATTGAATACAACACCGGGGTTTTCAAACTGTTGAATGCTCTATCCCTGTAGTGAAAAAGGTGAGTTTATACTTTGTTCTTGGTTAAAGAGCCATGCTTGGTCAACATTTGTTTGATGGTGGGAAAAAAGGACTATTTCATTTAACTTTTTTTTATTTAAAAATTTGCATAAATTCTTGAAATGTTGATTGGTGAAAAGTTCTTGATAAAGAGGCATTGAATGCTGATAATAGTCAAATTATATATCTGACTATATATCTGAAAACTATAAATTATTTTTCTATTCAAAGCAGCAGCAATTTTGAAGTTAACTTGATAAAGTAAACAATTGAAGAAAATATTAGTCTAGCTATAAAATTCTGCCTATTCTAGCTATAAAATAAAGTACCCATTGACAACAGTTTTCAAAGAACAATGAATCTAACTTTTTTTAAGAGTTCTTTTTAAGCATTGGCTGCCAAGAGCCTTCAACTCAAGATGTGGTAATGTAACCAACTCAAGTGGTAATCTTTATGGGTATTTTTTATATATATTATATTACATCAGATTATGATCATTTATGGTTGAAATTCAAACAGAGATCTTTAAATTGCAGAATTCTAACGGAAAGTAAACGCTTTTGCATAGTACTTGATAGAATATTTTCCAATGAAACCTGGACAGATATATTATTAAAGGTGATATTTATTCGTGATCTTAATGTTGCTGTGAAAGTAGAAATATTTCTGTTTAATAAAATTAGAGCTAGGAGAAAAAATTCAACTTGTTAATCTCCAGATCTAGAACAACTTTAATTGCAATATTTTTCCACCATGTAAAGCAGATTTGCTAACAGATTTAATTGCTTGAAATATTTTATTATTCATGCATACCATAGAGCTGGACACCGTGGCGAGTTGACTGGAGACTGCTGCAAAAAGGCGAAATGGCAGTGAGTTATATGAATTTATTGTTATGATTACTTTAACAAGAGGCCAAAAATAAAGAGAATATAAATCAAGTATTTAACATTGTCTTGGGACATGTAAGCAGCTAGTTATCTAGTATTTTACGTTTGTTGTATGTAATTAGTGGCTATCACGTCGGCATAACTAAATCTAGATATTTCCTGACGTTTCCTTCGAAGAAACAAAGAGGAATGTAGCAAACATTTAAAAAATAATCCAGTATTGTCTGTCATTTTGTGAGAGAGGATTTCTAAACAATGCGAGATGAAATATGAAACAAGCCTCGCCATAAATAACCTCTAAACATAAGTTCAAGACACTTTATACATATTATTATTAATATTACTAATGAATTTTCCTTTATCTCAATAAATCTCTAAACTTTGTTGTGTCTAGATGGTCGTAATTTATAAAACTGCATTTCAGATTCCTGTTGCCAACGAAGCTAAAGAGCCAACAGACGATAATTAAATTGAGATAAATGCTGTTTAGCTGAAGAGTCGAAAAAGGTACGTTTCAAAAATTCAAGATTTTATCTTTTGTATCATTATTCTATAACATTTTGAGTGCATGAAATTTTTCGATTAATTTCCTTTGAAAGTAGGTACTTTGAGGAATTTTCAAAAGTAAGATAGACGATCAAACAACGGACATTCAAAATTTAAAAAAAGTCATTTGGTTTAAAGGAGATGAAATGATGATAGATAGAAGAGGTAAAAAATTCCTCTTCAACCCCTGAATCGTGGTGATCAAGATACAACAACTTTAACAAAGTAAAAACAAGATACTGCGGATACAAAACATTGAGATATGCAAAACAAACTGAATTTGAGACTCTTTTTTTGTTCAGAACTAACCGTTTAGACATTTCATATTATTTCCAAAATTGTTCTCACATTTGTTTATCCACAACTTAAATGGTATAATAATAATTTGCTAGATCGATATGAAGAAGTATGATTCTTTGGAACTCAGAGACATGACATTCCAATGCCGAAAAAGATATTGAGCAGAATACATCCATTGCAGCATTCCAGGAGAAAACTGCTAAAGGCACAAGGAGTAGGTGAGTTTTTTTCAATTGCAATTTTTTAAACAGTTATTTGAATATATTCATATCGTGTTTATTATGCTCAATATTCCACCCGAGGCCGACGTGTGAAAAAGGCAATAATTCAGAGATTTCAGGTTACAAAAAAGCAGTCTAAAATTATCTGATGGTGAACAGTTGTTCACGTGTACTACATATATTTTTGCAACAGAAGATTGTAAAATAAAGAAAGATAGCAATACAATTTACAAAGAAGAATGGAACTGAAAATATTTACATCAATTTTCTACAGTTGATGTTGGGTATTTAAGTGACTCGCTGTCTAGTTAATTCGGATAAGAAATAGGCTTTTCTTTAAAAAGATCTACATTCAATGATAAGAAAATATGCGAATGAATTCAAAACACTGGTGTTTCGAGGAGTCTCATTTTATTGGCTATTAAACAGCGCGCTTGATCTTTTGTGCGGCTTCCTCATGAGGAAGATAAACAGCTTGTTTAGCAATCTAAGATATTCCTGGCTATCTAGACAATGCTATGATCGTATATGATCATGTTAAAGAGCAGCAAGAGCTGTTTGAATCTATGTTGTGTTAGAGAGGGCTTCTCTTGGTATTGTTCTTAATCTCATTCGCTGTTGCTTTCTATTGTCCGTTGATTTATTTTGTCAGTGTTACAGATGGCTATCTTTCTTTCTCATCTTTTTCTCCTTTGAAAGGCTGATTCTTATTGAATTCTGACTATTGCTTGGAAGTTTACGATGGACTTGTTGTTGTAACAAATTTATCTTGCTGTAAACTCTTGGTTTTGACATTTTAACAGCTAAACTGATAAATGATCAATTCTTGTATTTTTAAAAAGCCTGAAATGATTCTTTGTTGAAATTCCATCTTTAATGAGTTTCGTATGGTCGAATTACTCACGGCAAAAAGAAAACATGGTTGGTTAAACTGATAAATGGTTCTTTCTTGTATTTATGGAAAACCTAAAATGATTCTTCGTTGAAGGTCCATCTTAGTTGAATAGTGTTTAATCGAACTACAGTAGAAACCCGCATAAAAGAACCTGTTTTTATAAGAACATTGAGGCTGCAATTTAACCTTCAAATCCCCATAATTAAGAAACTCCAAGAGGCTGAAGATTGGGAGGGTTCTTAAATATATAAAAGATGAAATGGTTTTTAGAGTAAACCAGGTTATGGTATGTTGTATGCTACTTGGACAGTCTCACAGGACAAATTCATTAGATTGGTTGAAATTTAACATAAAAAAGCTGGTTCAAGTGTGTCCATTAGAATTTTTGCGGTGGAAAACATTGTTAATGTATGCAAGTCCTGTACGTATAGGAGACTCGTTAAGAAACTTTTAGACTGAAATTTAGAATAGCAGCCTGTTAATTAGGAACCTATTCAGGCTGCCTGATAAAAACTTAGGTTCTTTTATGCGCGTTTGTACTGTACTTACGAAGAAAAGAAAAAAATAGCTGCTTAAACTGATAAATGGTTTATTCATAAATTTCTTAAAAGACTGAAATGGTTCTTTGTTTAATGTCCACCTTTAATGTGTTGCTTATAGTCCAAATACGTGCGGTGGAAAGAAAAAAAGGCTGGTAAAACTAATAAATGGTCCTTCATTGTCCTTAAAGAAAACCTTGAATGATTCTTCGTCAAAGATCGATCTTAACAGTGTTGCGTTTGGTCCAAATATGTGCGGTGGAAAGAAAACATGGCTCGTTAAACTGATAAATGGTCTTTCTTGTGTTTAAAGAATACCTCAAATGATTCTTCGTTAAAGGTCCATCTTAAATGAATCTTTGTTTTCGAACGACTTACGGCAAAAAGAAAACATGGATGGTTAGACTGATAAATGGTCTTTCTTGTGTTTAAAGAATACCTCGAATGATTCTTCGTTAAAGGTCCATCTTAAATGAATCTTTGTTTTCGAACGACTTACAGCAAAAAGAAAACATGGTCGGCTGAACTGATAAATGGTCCTTTTATCGTGTTTATGGAAAACCTTAAATTATTCTTCATTAAAGGTCCATCTTAACTGTGTTTCGTTTGGTCCAAATATGTGCGGTGGAAAGAAAACATGGCTCGTTTAACTGATAAATGGTCTTTCCTGTGTTTATAGAATACCTCAAATGATTCTTCATTAAAGGTCCATCTTAACTGTGTTGCGTTTGGTCGAAATATGTGCGGTGGAAAGAAAACATGGCTGATTAAACTGATAAATGGTCTTTCTTGTGTTTATAGAATAACTCAAACGATTCTTCGTTAAAGATCCGTCTTAACTGTGTTGCGTTTGGTCGAAATATGTGCGGTGGAAAGAAAACATGGCTGGTTAAACTGATAAATGGTCTTTCTTGTGTTTATAGAATAACTCAAACGATTCTTCGTTAAAGATCCATCTTAACTGTGTTGCGTTTGGTCGAAATATGTGCGGTGGAAAGAAAACATGGCTGATTAAACTGATAAATGGTCTTTCTTGTGTTTATAGAATAACTCAAACGATTCTTCGTTAAAGATCCATCTTAACTGTGTTGCGTTTGGTCGAAATATGTGCGGTGGAAAGAAAACATGGC
>NW_027019653.1:94145-147752 GCF_013076305.1 Rhopilema esculentum
TTCAAAGTGAAATGTTGATAAAGATAGGTTTGATTCGGTTAAAAATTAAAGTCTTTTGCATGAGTAACTGAGTAGATCTAGATGAGTAAAGAGATGCAGAGAATAGAAAGAGTTTGAAACTTTAAAAATAGTTTTTCTTGACGAAAGTTTTGTTGCAAAAAGGGGGCCATAGTTTCAAGGTGAAATGTTGATAAAGATAGTTTTGATTCGGTTAAAAATTAAAGGTTATTGCATGAGTAACTGAGTAGATCTAGATGAGTAAATGGATGCAAAAAATATAAAGATTTTGAAACTTTAAAAATAGTTTTTCTTGACGAAAGTTTTGTTGCAAAAAGGGGGCCATAGTTTCAAGGTGAAATGTTGATAAAGATAGGTTTGATTCGGTTAAAAATTAAAGGTTATTGCATGAGTAACTGAGTAGATCTAGATGAGTAAATGGATGCAAAGAATATAAAGATTTTGAAACTTTAAAAATAGTTTTTCTTGACGAAAGTTTTGTTGCAAAAAGGGGGCCATAGTTTCAAGGTGAAATGTTGATAAAGATAGTTTTGATTCGGTTAAAAATCAAAGGCTATTGCATGAGTAACTGAGTTGATCTAGATGAGTAAAGTGATGCAGAGAATAGAAAGATTTCGAAACATGAAAAATAGTTTTTCTTGACGAAAGCTTTCTTGCAAAATACGGGGCCATAGTTTCAAGGTGAAATGTTGATAAAGATAGGTTTGATTCGGTTAAAAATGAAAGACCATTGCATGAGTACCTAAGTAGATCTAGATGAGTACAGTGATGCAAAGAATATAAAGATTTTGAAACTTAAAAAATAGTTTTTCTTGACGAAAGCTTTGTTGCAAAAAGGGGGCCATAGTTTCAAAGTGAAATGTTGATAAAGATAGGTTTGTTTCGGTTAAAAATTAAGGACTATTGCATGAGTATCTGAATAGATCTAGATGAGTAAAGTGATGCAGAGAATAGAAAGATTTTGAAACATGAAAAATAGTTTTTCTTGACGAAAGCTTTCTTGCAAAATACGGGGCCATAGTTTCAAGGTGAAATGTTGATAAAGATAGGTTTGATTCGGTTAAAAATGAAAGACCATTGCATGAGTACCTAAGTAGATCTAGATGAGTAAAGTGATGCAGAGAATAGAAAGATTTTGAAACTTAAAAAATAGTTTTTCTTGACGAAAGCTTTGTTGCAAAAAGGGGGCCATAGTTTCAAAGTGAAATGTTGATAAAGATAGGTTTGTTTCGGTTAAAAATTAAGGACTATTGCATGAGTATCTGAATAGATCTAGATGAGTAAAGTGATGCAGAGAATAGAAAGAGTTTGAATCTTTAAAAATAGTTTTTCTTGACGAAAGCTTTGTTGCAAAAAAGGGGCCATAGTTTCAAAGTGAAATGTTGATAAAGATAGGTTTGATTCGGTTAAAAATGAAAGACCATTGCATGAGTACCTAAGTAGATCTAGATGAGTACAGTGATGCAAAGAATATAAAGATTTTGAAACTTAAAAAATAGTTTTTCTTGACGAAAGCTTTGTTGCAAAAAGGGGGCCATAGTTTCAAAGTGAAATGTTGATAAAGATAGGTTTGATTCGGTTAAAAATTAAAGACTATTGCATGAGTACCTAAGTAGATCTAGATGAGTACAGTGATGCAAAGAATATAAAGATTTTGAAACTTAAAAAATAGTTTTTCTTGACGAAAGCTTTGTTGCAAAAAGGGGGCCATAGTTTCAAAGTGAAATGTTGATAAAGATAGGTTTGTTTCGGTTAAAAATTAAGGACTATTGCATGAGTATCTGAATAGATCTAGATGAGTAAAGTGATGCAGAGAATAGAAAGATTTTGAAACATGAAAAATAGTTTTTCTTGACGAAAGCTTTCTTGCAAAATACGGGGCCATAGTTTCAAGGTGAAATGTTGATAAAGAGAGGTTTGTTTCGGTTAAAAATGAAAGACCATTGCATGGGTATCTAAGTAGATCTAGAAAAGTAAAGTGATGCAGAGAATAGAAAGATTTTGAAACATGAATAATAGTTTTCTTGACGAAAGCTTTATTGCAAAAAGGGGGCCATAGTTTCAAGGTGAAATGTTGATAAAGATAAGTTTGATTCGATTAAAAATGAAAGACCATTGCATGAGTATCTGAGTAGATCTAGAAAAGTAAAGTGATGCAAAGAATAGAAAGATTTTGAAACATGAATAATAGTTTTTCTTGACGAAAGCTTTGTTGCAAAAGGGGTTCTGTAGTTTCAAGGTGAAATGTCGATAAAGATAGGTTGGATTCGGTTAAAAATGAAAGACTATTGCATGAGTATCTGAGTAGATCTAGAAAAGTAAAGTGATGCAAAGAATAGAAAGATTTTGAAACATGAATAATAGTTTTCTTGACGAAAGCTTTATTGCAAAAAGGGGGCTATAGTTTAAAGTAGAAATGTTTATAAAGATACTATTGATTCGATTGAAGATGAAAGGCTATTGCATGAGTAACTGAGTTGATCTAGATTAGTAAAGTGATGCAGAGAATAGAAAGATTCCCAAATATGAAAGATGATTTTCGTGACGAAAGGTTACTTGCAAAAAGGGGGCTATAATTTGAAAGAGAAATGTTTATAAAGATACAATTGATTCGATTAAAAATGAAAGGCTATTGCATGAGTAACTGAGTTGATCTAGATAAGTAAAGTGATGCAGAGAATAGAAAGATTTAGAAAAATGAAAATAGTTTTTCTTGACGAAAGCTTTCTTGCAAAAAGGGGGCCATAGTTTCGAGGTGAAATGTTGATAAAGATAGGTTTGATACGGTTAAAAATTAAAGTCTTTTGCATGAGTATCTGAGTAAATCTAGATGAGCAAAGAGATGCAAAGAATAGAAAGATTTTGAAACTTTAAAAATAGTTTTTCTTGACGAAAGTTTTGTTGCAAATAGGGGGCCATAGTTTCAAGGTGAAATGTTGATAAAGATATGTTTGATTCGGTTAAAAATTAAAGACTATTGCATGAGTATCTGAGTTGATCTAGATGAGTAAAGAGATGCAGAGAATAAAAAGAGTTTGAAACTTTAAAAATAGTTTTTCTTGACGAAAGCTTTGTTGCAAAAAAGGGGCCATAGTTTCAAGGTGAAATGTTGATAAAGATAGGTTTGATTCGGTTGAAAATTAAAGGCTTTTGCATGAGTATCTAAGTAGATCTAGATGAGTAAAGGGATGCAGAAAATAGAAAGAGTTTGAAACTTAAAAAATAGTTTTTCTTGACGAAAGCTTTGTTGCAAAAAGGGGGCCATAGTTTCAAAGTGAAATGTTGATAAAGATAGGTTTGATTCGATTAAAAATGAAAGGTTATTGCATGAGTAACTGAGTTGATCTAGATGAGTAAAGTGATGCAGAGAATAGAAAGATTTCGAAACATTAATAATAACTTTTCTTGACGAAAGGTTATTTGCAAAAAGGGGGCCATAGTTTCGAGGTGAAATGTTGATAAAGATAGGTTTGATTCGGTTAAACATTAAGGACTATAGCATGAGTATCTGAGTAGATCTAGATGAGTAAAGTGATGCAGAGAATAGAAAGATTTTGAAACTTTAAAAATAGTTTTTCTTGACGAAAGCTTTGTTGCCAAAAAGGGGCGATAGTTTCAAGGTGAAATGTTGATAAAGATAGGTTTGATTCGGTTAAAAAGTAAAGGTTTTTGCATGAGTATCTAAGTAGATCTAGATGAGTAAAGGGATGCAGAAAATAGAAAGAGTTTGAAACTTAAAAAATAGTTTTTCTTGACGAAAGCTTTGTTGCAAAAAAGGGGCCATAGTTTCAAGGTGAAATGTTGATAAAGATAAGTTTGATTCGGTTAAAAAGTAAAGACTATTGCATGAGTATCTGAGTAGATCTCGATGAGTAAATGGATGCAAAGAATATAAAGATTTTGAAACTTTAAAAATAGTTTTTCTTGACGAAAGTTTTGTTGCAAAAAGGTGGCCATAGTTTCAAGGTGAAATGTTGATAAAGATAGGTTTGATTCGGTTAAAAATTAAAGACTATTGCATGAGTATCTGAGTAGATCTAGATGAGTAAAGAGATGCAAAGAATATAAAGATTTTGAAACTTTAAAAATAGTTTTTCTTGACGAAAGTTTTGTTGCAAAAAGGTGGCCATAGTTTCAAGGTGAAATGTTGATAAAGATAGGTTTGATTCGGTTAAAAATTAAAGGCTTTTGCATGAGTATCTGAGTAGATCTCGATGAGTAAAGAGATGCAAAGAATATAAAGATTTTGAAACTTTAAAAATAGTTTTTCTTGACGAAAGTTTTGTTGCAAAAAGGTGGCCATAGTTTCAAGGTGAAATGTTGATAAAGATAGGTTTGATTCGGTTAAAAATTAAAGGCTTTTGCATGAGTATCTGAGTAGATCTAGATGAGCAAAGAGATGCAAAGAATATAAAGATTTTGAAACTTTAAAAATAGTTTTTCTTGACGAAAGTTTTGTTGCAAAAAGGTGGCCATAGTTTCAAGGTGAAATGTTGATAAAGATAGGTTTGATTCGGTTAAAAATTAAGGACTATTGCATGAGTATCTGAGTAGATCTAGAAAAGTAAAGTGATGCAGAGAATAGAAAGAGTTTGAAACTTGAAAAATAGTTTTTCTTGACGAAAGCTTTGTTGCAAAAAGGGGGCCATAGTTTCAAAGTGAAATGTTGATAAAGATAGGTTTGATTCGGATAAAATTTAAAGACTATTGCATGAGTATCTGAGTAAATCTAGATGAGTAAAGAGATGCAAAGAATAGAAAGATTTCGAAAATACAAAAATAGTTTTTCTTGACGAAAGCTTTCTTGCAAAAAGGAGTCTATACTTTCAAGGTGAAATGTTGATAAAGATAGGTTTGATTCGGTTAAAAATTAAGGACTATTGCATGAGTATCTGAGTAGATCTAGAAAAGTAAAGTGATGCAGAGAATAGAAAGAGTTTGAAACTTGAAAAATAGTTTTTCTTGACGAAAGCTTTGTTGCAAAAAGGGGGCCATAGTTTCAAAGTGAAATGTTGATAAAGATAGGTTTGATTCGGTTAAAAATTAAAGGCTTTTGCATGAGTATCTGAGTAAATCTAGATGAGTAAATGGATGCAAAGAATATAAAGATTTTGAAACTTTAAAAATAGTTTTTCTTGACGAAAGTTTTGTTGCAAAAAGGGGGCCATAGTTTCAAGGTGAAATGTTGATAAAGATAGGTTTGATTCGGTTAAAAATTAAGGACTATTGCATGAGTATCTGAGTAGATCTAGATGAGTAAATGGATGCAAAGAATATAAAGATTTTGAAACTTTAAAAATAGTTTTTCTTGACGAAAGCTTTGTTGCAAAAAGGGGGCCATAGTTTCAAAGTGAAATGTTGATAAAGATAGGTTTGATTCGGTTAAAAATTAAAGGCTTTTGCATGAGTATCTGAGTAAATCTAGATGAGTAAATGGATGCAAAGAATATAAAGATTTTGAAACTTTAAAAATAGTTTTTCTTGACGAAAGTTTTGTTGCAAAAAGGGGGCCATAGTTTCAAGGTGAAATGTTGATAAAGATAGGTTTGATTCGGTTAAAAATTAAAGACTATTGCATGAGTATCTGAGTTGATCTAGATGAGTAAAGAGATGCAGAGAATAAAAAGAGTTTGAAACTTTAAAAATAGTTTTTCTTGACGAAAGCTTTGTTGCAAAAAAGGGGCCATAGTTTCAAGGTGAAATGTTGATAAAGATAGGTTTGATTCGGTTGAAAATTAAAGGCTTTTGCATGAGTATCTAAGTAGATCTAGATGAGTAAAGGGATGCAGAAAATAGAAAGAGTTTGAAACTTAAAAAATAGTTTTTCTTGACGAAAGCTTTGTTGCAAAAAGGGGGCCATAGTTTCAAAGTGAAATGTTGATAAAGATAGGTTTGATTCGATTAAAAATGAAAGGTTATTGCATGAGTAACTGAGTTGATCTAGATGAGTAAAGTGATGCAGAGAATAGAAAGATTTCGAAACATTAATAATAACTTTTCTTGACGAAAGGTTATTTGCAAAAAGGGGGCCATAGTTTCGAGGTGAAATGTTGATAAAGATAGGTTTGATTCGGTTAAACATTAAGGACTATAGCATGAGTATCTGAGTAGATCTAGATGAGTAAAGTGATGCAGAGAATAGAAAGATTTCGAAACATGAATAATAGTTTTTCTTGACGAAAGCTTTGTTGCAAAAAGGGGGCCATAGTTTCAAGGTGAAATGTTGATAAAGATAGGTTTGATTCGGTTAAAAATTGAAGGCTATTGCATGAGTATCTGAGTAGATTGAGATGAGTAAAGAGATGCAGAGAATAGAAAGATTTCGAAACATGAAAAACAGTTTTCTTGACGAAAGGTCTCTTGCAAATAGGGGGCTATAGTTTCAAAAGTAATGTTTATAAAGATACGATTGATTCTATTCAAAATGAAAAACTATTGCATGAGTAACTGAGTTGATCTAGATTAGTAAAGTGATGCAGAGAATAGAAAGATTTCGAAACATGAATAATAGTTTTCTTGACGAAAGGTTACTTGCAAAAAGGGGGCCAAAGTTTCAAGGTGAAATGTTGATAAAGATAAGTTTGATTCTGTTAAAAATTAAAGGCTATTGCATGAGTATCTGAGTAGATCTAGATGAGTAAAGTGATGCAGAGATAAGAAAGAGTTCGAAACATGAATAATAGTTTTTCTTGACGAAAGCTTTCTTGCAAAAAGGGGGCCAAAGTTTCAAGGTGAAATGTTGATAAAGATAAGTTTGATTCTGTTAAAAATTAAAGGCTATTGCATGAGTATCTGAGTAGATTGAGATGAGTAAAGTGATGCAGAGAATAAAAAGATTTTGAAACTTTAAAAATAGTTTTTCTTGACGAAAGCTTTCTTGCAAAATAGGGGGCCATAGTTTCAAGGTGAAATGTTGATAAAGACAAGTTTGATTCGGTTAAAAATTAAAGGCTATTGCATGAGTATCTGAGTAGATCTAGATGAGTAAAGTGATGCAGAGATAAGAAAGAGTTCGAAACATGAATAATAGTTTTTCTTGACGAAAGCTTTCTTGCAAAAAGGGGGCCAAAGTTTCAAGGTGAAATGTTGATAAAGATAAGTTTGATTCTGTTAAAAATTAAAGGCTATTGCATGAGTATCTGAGTAGATCTAGATGAGTAAAGTGATGCAGAGATAAGAAAGAGTTCGAAACATGAATAATAGTTTTTCTTGACGAAAGCTTTCTTGCAAAAAGGGGGCCAAAGTTTCAAGGTGAAATGTTGATAAAGATAAGTTTGATTCTGTTAAAAATTAAAGGCTATTGCATGAGTAACTGAGTTGATCTACATGAGTAAAGTGATGCAGAGAATAGAAAGATTTCGAAACATGAATAAAAGTTTTCTTGACGAAAGGTTACTTGCAAAAAGGGGGCTATAGTTTCAAGAAGTAATGTTTATAAAGATACTATTGATTCGATTAAAAATGAAAGCCTATTGCATGAGTAACTGAGTTGATCTAGATGAGTAAAGTGATGCAGAGAATAGAAAGGTTTCGAAACATGAAAGATAGTTTTCTTGACGAAAGGTTACTTGCAAAAAGGGGGCAATAGTTTCGAGAAGTAATGTTTATAAAGATACTATTGATTCGATTAAAAAAAAAAGGCTATTGCATGAGTAACTGAGTTGATCTAGATGAGTAAAGTGATGCAGAGAATAGAAAGATTTCGAAACATGAATAATAGTTTTTCTTCACGAAAGCTTTCTTGCAAAAAGGGGGCCAAAGTTTCAAGGTGAAATGTTGATAAAGATACAATTGATTCTATTAAAAATGAAAGGCTATTGCATGAGTATCTGAGTAGATCTAGATGAGTAAAGTGATGCAGAGATAAGAAAGAGTTTGAAACATGAATAATAGTTTTTCTTGACGAAAGCTTTCTTGCAAAAAGGGGGCCAAAGTTTCAAGGTGAAATGTTGATAAAGATAAGTTTGATTCGGTTAAAAATTAAAGGCTATTGCATGAGTATCTGAGTAGATCTAGATGAGTAAAGTGATGCAGAGAATAGAAAGATTTTGAAACTTTAAAAATAGTTTTTCTTGACGAAAGCTTTGTTGCAAAAAGGGGGCCATAGTTTCAAGGTGAAATGTTGATAAAGATAAGTTTGATTCGGTTAAAAATGAAAGGCTATTGCATGAGTATCTGAGTAGATCTAGATGAGTAAAGTGATGCAGAGATAAGAAAGAGTTCGAAACATGAATAATAGTTTTTCTTGACGAAAGCTTTCTTGCAAAAAGGGGGCCAAAGTTTCAAGGTGAAATGTTGATAAAGATACAATTGATTCTATTAAAAATGAAAGGCTATTGCATGAGTATCTGAGTAGATCTAGATGAGTAAAGTGATGCAGAGAATAGAAAGATTTTGAAACTTTAAAAATAGTTTTTCTTGACGAAAGCTTTGTTGCAAAAAGGGGGCCATAGTTTGAAGGTGAAATGTTGATAAAGATAAGTTTGATTCTGTTAAAAATTAAAGGCTATTGCATGAGTATCTGAGTAGATCTAGATGAGTAAAGTGATGCAGAGATAGAAAGATTTTGAAACTTTAAAAATAGTTTTTCTTGACGAAAGCTTTGTTGCACAAAGGGGGCCATAGTTTCAAGGTGAAATGTTGATAAAGATACAATTGATTCTATTAAAAATGAAAGGCTATTGCATGAGTATCTGAGTAGATCTAGATGAGTAAAGTGATGCAGAGAATAGAAAGATTTTGAAACTTTAAAAATAGTTTTTCTTGACGAAAGCTTTGTTGCACAAAGGGGGCCATAGTTTCAAGGTGAAATGTTGATAAAGATAAGTTTGATTCTGTTAAAAATGAAAGGTTATTGCATGAGTAACTGAGTAGATCTAGATGAGTAAAGTGATGCAGAGATTAGAAAGATTTTGAAACTTTAAAAATAGTTTTTCTTGACGAAAGCTTTGTTGCACAAAGGGGGCCATAGTTTCAAGGTGAAATGTTGATAAAGATAGGTTTGATTCGGTTAAAAATGAAAGACTATTGCATGAGTATCTTAGTAGATCTAGATGAGTAAAGTGATGCAGAGAATAGAAAGATTTTGAAACTTTAAAAATAGTTTTTCTTGACGAAAGCTTTCTTGCAAAATAGGGGGCCATAGTTTCAAGGTGAAATGTTGATAAAGATAAGTTTGATTCTGTTAAAAATTAAAGGCTATTGCATGAGTATCTGAGTAGATCTAGATGAGTAAAGTGATGCAGAGAATAGAAAGATTTTGAAACTTTAAAAATAGTTTTTCTTGACGAAAGCTTTGTTGCACAAAGGGGGCCCTAGTTTCAAGGTGAAATGTTGATAAAGATAAGTTTGATTCTGTTAAAAATTAAAGGCTATTGCATGAGTATCTGAGTAGATCTAGATGAGTAAAGTGATGCAGAGATAAGAAAGAGTTCGAAACATGAATAATAGTTTTTCTTGACGAAAGCTTTCTTGCAAAAAGGGGGCCAAAGTTTCAAGGTGAAATGTTGATAAAGATACAATTGATTCTATTAAAAATGAAAGGCTATTGCATGAGTATCTGAGTAGATCTAGATGAGTAAAGTGATGCAGAGAATAGAAAGATTTTGAAACTTTAAAAATAGTTTTTCTTGACGAAAGCTTTGTTGCAAAAAGGGGGCCATAGTTTGAAGGTGAATTGTTGATAAAGATAAGTTTGATTCTGTTAAAAATTAAAGGCTATTGCATGAGTATCTGAGTAGATCTAGATGAGTAAAGTGATGCAGAGATAAGAAAGAGTTTGAAACATGAATAATAGTTTTTCTTGACGAAAGCTTTCTTGCAAAAAGGGGGCCAAAGTTTCAAGGTGAAATGTTGATAAAGATAAGTTTGATTCGGTTAAAAATTAAAGGCTATTGCATGAGTATCTGAGTAGATCTAGATGAGTAAAGTGATGCAGAGATAAGAAAGAGTTCGAAACATGAATAATAGTTTTTCTTGACGAAAGCTTTCTTGCAAAAAGGGGGCCAAAGTTTCAAGGTGAAATGTTGATAAAGATAAGTTTGATTCGGTTAAAAATTAAAGGCTATTGCATGAGTATCTGAGTAGATTGAGATGAGTAAAGTGATGCAGAGAATAGAAAGGTTTCGAAACATGAAAGATAGTTTTCTTGACGAAAGGTTACTTGCAAAAAGGGGGCAATAGTTTCGAGAAGTAATGTTTATAAAGATACTATTGATTCGATTAAAAATAAAAGGCTATTGCATGAGTAACTGAGTTGATCTAGATGAGTAAAGTGATGCAGAGAATAGAAAGATTTCGAAACATGAATAATAGTTTTTCTTGACGAAAGCTTTGTTGCAAAAAGGGGGCCATAGTTTCAAGGTGAAATGTTGATAAAGATAGGTTTGATTCGGATAAAAATTGAAGGCTATTGCATGAGTATCTGAGTAGATTGAGATGAGTAAAGAGATGCAGAGAATAGAAAGATTTCGAAACATGAAAAACAGTTTTCTTGACGAAAGGTCTCTTGCAAATAGGGGGCTATAGTTTCAAAAGTAATGTTTATAAAGATACGATTGATTCTATTCAAAATGAAAAACTATTGCATGAGTAACTGAGTTGATCTAGATTAGTAAAGTGATGCAGAGAATAGAAAGATTTCGAAACATGAATAATAGTTTTCTTGACGAAAGGTTACTTGCAAAAAGGGGGCTATAGTTTCAAGAAGTAATGTTTATACCGAAAAGATTGATTCGATTAAAAATGAAAGGTTATTGCATGAGTAACTGAGTAGATCTAGATGAGTAAAGTGATGCAGAGAATAGAAAGATTTCGAAACATGAAAAACAGTTTTCTTTACGAAAGGTCTCTTGCAAATGGGGGGCTATAGTTTCAAGAAGTCATGTTTATAAAGATACGATTGATTCGATTAAAAATGAAAGGTTATTGCATGAGTAACTGAGTAGATCTAGATGAGTAAAGTGATGCAGAGAATAGAAAGATTTCGAAACATGAAAAACAGTTTTCTTTACGAAAGGTCTCTTGCAAATGGGGGGCTATAGTTTCAAGAAGTAATGTTTATAAAGCTACGATTGATTCTATTAAAAATGAAAGGTTATTGCATGAGTAACTGAGTAGATCTAGATGAGTAAAGTGATGCAGAGAATAGAAACATTTTGAAACATGAAAAATAGTTTTTCTTGAAGAAAGCTTTGTTGCAAAAAGGGGGCTATAGTTTCACGGTGAAATGTTTAAAAAGATACGTTTGCTTCGATCAAAAATGAAAGGTTATCGCATGAGTAACTGAGTAGGTCTAGATGAGTAAAGTGATGCAGAGAATAGAAAGATTTCGAAACATGAAGAACAGTTTTCTTTACGAAAGGTCTCTTGCAAATGGGGGGTTATAGTTTCAAGAAGTAATGTTTATAAAGCTACGATTGATTCGATTAAAAATGAAAGGTTATTGCATGAGTAACTGAGTAGATCTAGATGAGTAAAGTGATGCAGAGAATAGAAAGATTTCGAAACATGAAAAACAGTTTTCTTTACGAAAGGTCTCTTGCAAATGGGGGGTTATAGTTTCAAGAAGTAATGTTTATAAAGCTACGATTGATTCTATTAAAAATGAAAGGTTATTGCATGACTAACTGAGTAGATCTAGATGAGTAAAGTGATGCAGAAAATAGAAAGATTTCGAAACATGAAAGATAGTTTTCTTGAGGAAAGGTTTCTTGCAAATAGGGGGCCATAGTTTCAAGGTGAAATGTCGATAAAGAAAGGTTTGATTCGGTTAAAAATGAAAGACTATTGCATGAGTATCTGAGTAGATCTAGAAAAGTAAAGTGATGCAGAGAATAAAAAGATTCGGAAACATGAATAATAGTTTTTCTTCACGAAAGCTTTGTTGCAAAAAGGGGGCCATAGTTTCAAGGTGAAATGTTTATAAAGATACTATTGATTCGATTAAAAATGAAAGCCTATTGCATGAGTAACTGAGTTGATCTAGATGAGTAAAGTGATGCAGAGAATAGAAAGGTTTCGAAACATGAAAGATAGTTTTTCTTGACGAAAGCTTTGTTGCAAAAAGGGGGCCATAGTTTCAAGGTGAAATGTTGATAAAGATAAGTTTGATTCTATTAAAAATGAAAAACTATTGCATGAGTAACTGAGTTGATCTAAATTAGTAAAGTGATGCAGAGAATAGAAAGATTTCGAAACATGAATAATAGTTTTCTTGACGAAAGGTTTCTTGCAAATAGGGGGCTATAGTTTCAAGAAGTAATGTTTATACCGAAAAGATTGATTCGATTAAAAATGAAAGGTTATTGCATGAGTAACTGAGTAGATCTAGATGAGTAAAGTGATGCAGAGAATAGAAAGATTTCGAAACATGAATAATAGCTTTCTTTACGAAAGGTCTCTTGAAAATGGGGGGCTATATTTTCAAGAAGTAATGTTTATAAAGCTACGATTGATTCTATTAAAAATGAAAGGTTATTGCATGAGTAACTGAGTAGATCTAGATGAGTAAAGTGATGCAGAGAATAGAAACATTTTAAAACATGAAAAATAATTTTTCTTGAAGAAAGCTTTGTTGCAAAAAGGGGGCTATAGTTTCACGGTGAAATGTTTAAAAAGATACGTTTGCTTCGATTAAAAATGAAAGGTTATTGCATGAGTAACTGAGTAAGTCTAGATGAGTAAAGTGATGCAGAGAATAGAAAGATTTCGAAACATGAATAATAGTTTTCTTTACGAAAGGTCTCTTGAAAATGGGGGGCTATATTTTCAAGAAGTAATGTTTATAAAGCTACGATTGATTCGATTAAAAATGAAAGGTTATTGCATGAGTAACTGAGTAGATCTAGATGAGTAAAGTGATGCAGAGAATAGAAAGATTCGAAAGTTGAAAAATAGTTTTCTTGGCGAAGAAAACTAATATCCACGATACATGGAAAAAGTATTTCTTAGTCGAAATTTGCGCTGCTAAGGAGTTTTGAAGCTGAAACAAACATTGTATGCAAAGAACGTTCAGTATTAAGATTAATGAGTAGATTTTGATGATAGTCTCATGCAAGTTGTTAGTTTTTAGAGAGGCAAGGTAATTAGTGATAGATAATAATTCTTTAAAGGAAAAAGAATTGACTGAGATGTTGTTTCACTATCAGCTTTTGTTTTGAAGAGTTTTTACTGATCGAATTTTTACTCACTTGTGATGCTCTACTTTTATATGCTGCATACTTGATGACATTCGTGATATTGCGACTAAAAAGAAGACCAGAAATTGCCTTAAATCACAATGAAATTAAAAGTTGTTTTTTAAAGAATAAAGAGCAAATTCCAGAGGCATTTTTTTGCACCTCTGCTCCAACAATGTAAACTAGTATACTTCTAAGCATTAAAGAAATTAAGAATATCTTTCGTTGGGTAATCAGTAAATTTGACTTCTCTCAAAAACCATATTCAACACTTTCTGAAATTTTCGTTGGAAACACTGTCCCTCTGTCATTTAATTTTTATCTACCCATAAAAAGGTCGGTTCCCAAACATATTTTGGTGCACTTTACCTTTGGGTGACATCCCATATAAAAAAGTCTTGTCAACCTGGGGGCTGCTGCAGACCCCCTGCTTGTACTGTTTAAAATATGTGAAATCAAAGGAAAAAATCAATTAATCTTTGGGACACCATCATCGAATGAAGGTGCCAGCCTCCGTAGAATAATCGGGAAAAGGGCGTAACCATTAGAAAACTTTTAAGGTCATACCCTATATAGAAATTTTTCTTGTAAAAACTTCAGAGCTACACGCGATTGATAGTGCTTTTTTCAAAGGTAAATTAGAAATTAAGAGAAATATGGCAAGTCCTAACTCAATTAACTTTTACTCATTTTTTGAAGAAAAAGCGTAATAAACCCGGAGTAATATTTGGACGAAAGTAAAGCCTAGTAATCCTCACCGTCGACGTAATTACCCCCCCCCCCCAAAAACCTCATTTTCGCCTTCAAGAGCTTATCAAACCAAGCTTGCTCAAATATTGCCAAATTTTGATGGCTGAAATTTCAAAAAGACTTCTAATACTTTGACATTTCGCAAAAATAGTTCTTTATAATTTCCCTTTTGCACTTCTATTATTGAAAAACTTAAAACGTTTAGATATTGTCCGATGCATTTATATGCAGTTTTATCAACAAGATTTCATTGATTGCTGTGTGATGGTGATGATGATGATGATGATGATGATGTTTCCATCTTCAGGGAAAGCCCCGCACAAAAAAACTGATTCTTCCAGGGAGTTCCTCCAGAAGAGCTATCGGCCAATTAGAGACGAGAGGAAGACAAATTTTGTGACAATCGATCTCTGTTTCACCAATCAGCTTCCGCCATTTGTGAGGTTCCCTTGCGACGTCACAATAGAAACGTCATTGACCAATCAGAATGTTTTCATCACGTGATTTGCTTAGCTGCTGCAGACCAAAACAAAATTTGATGGAGGATGTTTTCAGAAGGATGTTTGTGATCCGAGGAAATTTGAGAATTAGTCACCGGCCTGCTATCTTAATGGCAAAGAAATGAGTCATATGCTGGCAGAATAGTGAAAAGGTCACGCGGAATGAAGCCGAACGAAGGTACTCAGTCGTCTTTTAGTTGTGAATTTATTTCGATATATCATGGCCTAAGTTTTGGATTGATTGAAACCATATGCCAGTTATTTATCAATGGTTATCTTTGGGATAGGTGTTTGTTTTTCACTTCAACTTTTCCTGTTGATGGAGCCGAAATGCGATTGACTTCGTCTCGAAAGTTTTATTGTACCAATTCAATCTTGGAGATGGTTTGTTTTAACGAGGTCATATAACCCAGCAGCAAACCAAAATTAAACTTGTAAATTGTGTTTCTAAAAAAAGGAAGTTTTTGCTACCAGTTACTTAGGCCTTCGGATCACAGTGATTTCTAGAAACATGGCCCATTCAATCGTGAAATAACTGATCTTTTAGAGAACAGAAAGAGGACATTCTTTAATCAGCTGAATTTTCCCCCATCCGTTCCCAAATAGTTCAGCTGCCTGTTGATGTCAGATTTCTTTGTTTTTCTTACTTAGATGATATGGTTTCTAAATAAACCTCGTTATTACTGCAATATAATTCTCATATCCAGTTTTGAAAACCACCTTCATTCTTGCCAACCCTCTACTATATTTACCTGCCCGAAAAACATTGTAAGTTTACACGCCCGGTGGTGCATTGGGAAACGTGAGAGATTTCTATTGATCAAATATTCTGAAGATTTTAAATATCTTCAAAATGCGGATTGCTTTGCAAAACCTGCAAGTTTGATATTTCAACCTGCGAGTCAAAAGACCTCGTTACATGAAAGATTTATTTTCCATGTAGATTTGTATTAATTGATCAGTTTTATGGAAATTACCTGTAAGCATTCTGAATCAAAAAATTAAACGGTTGATGAGCTAATTCCTGTGATGAGGCTCTCTTACAGAATCTTAATTTACCAAAGCAATATAAAAGGCTTCACTTTTTTATGCCATAAGTAATTTATCTTCCTGTTTTCAATTTTCAGATAAGAACCCCGAAAGTCTAGACTATGAGGTATCACCTCTGGAAGTGTTTCAAGATGTTGGTGTTTTAATAGTTGAAGGCAGACTGCCAGAATTTTCCTTCAGTGGACGGCGAGAAGGCACCCACTGCTGGCCAGTCAGTCCGTTTTCAGAAAAGAATTGCTGTCATGTGGGCAGTGAAAATAAAAGATCAATGGTATGTCTTGCATTGATACTCAAGCCATAAAATCACTTGTCTTGAAATCTACTTGCAAAATTTAGGTAAATAAAGTCAACTTTGTATCTATGTTTGTCCACAAAAGCAGGTTTTCTAGATACAGTTTGCTTTCTAATTTCTTGCAATCAACAGTCTACATACCAAAGCTTAGAAAATGACAAAACAGTGCGAATTTGTCAAAACCCCTTTTACTTAAACAGCAGAAGCATAAGGCAAGGTCCATCAAAATAAGAGATATAAACACGGACCCAGAATTAAGTGTTGGTCTCACATACATGGTTTGTTAAAAGTCGGTGAATGCAAGGATTTTTGCATATGGCATTCAGATGAAACCTTGTTTATCAATTGAAGTTGTGGCTTTACCAATAAAAGTATTATGTGATTATGTGATACGATACATGTCGTTGTAATGCTCTCATATTATTTTACAGTTTTTCACTTTGTCCAAAAAGCAAGGGAATATTTGTCCCTAAAGGTAGAGCAATGCTATAGTTAGTTGTTAAAATCAGAATTAGGATAATTGAAAAGTTTCAGTCAAATTTGGGGTTTTATGACTGTACAATGTTAAATTTTCTTCCAGTGCAATTTTGTCAAGTCAACTAGAAAGAGAATGGAGGATATTTGGAAAGGAACAATTCCACTTTTTATTGAAGTGCTTGTTTGTCTGGATAACTTGTTTCCTCATACTGGAAAGGAAAAAGACCCTTCTGAAATATACTTAGATTTTCTGCCTGATAGTCGCACCCAAGGAACATTGTTGTTGGAGCGATGGAAACTTAAACTGAATGACAAAAGGTATGTGTATCACCAGACATGCCGAGTTTCAATTTTGAAAGCCCTTGAGTTTTGTAGAAAGGTGGGATCCAGAATTTATCCTTCAGACACCGTTCCATTCTGTTGTGTAGGCTTGGCCTTGTTAGAAAAAAGGTATTTTGATAGGATTTGGAAAAAAAGTTGAGGGATTTGAATACCAAATTTAAAACCAAGAGCTTTTTTTGAAGAATGCGTCTGATTTCTGCTCTGATGCATTTAAGAGTGAGATTGATTCAAGTGCGCATGTCAAAATGTGTGATGCTCAGAATGTCTATCTAATGAGTAAATGTATCAGGCCTCATCTGGCTAAAAGAACACTAGATTGAAATTTTCTTGTTGGTTTGAATATAGAAGTCACCAATGAACTGGACTTTTTTGACTGTTCAAACAACAAGGAGTCTTTTCAGAACAAAATTTCTTTTTCATATTGTTGAAGAATTTGTCCAGTATATCAAGATCTTGTGATGTTTTGCTTTCCCTGGAAAAGTGAGGGACACATTAACCCATATGGTATAATAAATATTTTTCAGCTCATTATTTCTAATTTATGTTTCACTTTTTTGTATTCGCAGCTTCAGTTCAAGTCCTTCATCATTTGTGAGCATCAATATGTTGTTACAGGCAGTGCGATCTTTTCTACATTTCTCACAACTAAGTGCCTGGTTGATTAGGACAGGAGGCAGAATACCAAGCTCTTTAATTTACAGGTCTGTTATTTCCATTTCAGTTTTTGAAGTTTCTGTTCATTTTTTGCTGTTTTGACTTATTAGATAGCTTTTATGTTTTCTATGATTCTCAAACATCATGGAAGGTATGGCAATTTAATATGTCTACATTATTTTTGTCGCAAAAGTACTTTAAAATACTTAACTACTTAGTAGCTAATTTTTTGGCAATATTTAATATTTGTTTATTTGTATAGCTATTTGATACTGTTTTTAATTTTCACAGGATAGTTAAAGAAGAGGATGTCCATCCATTAGATTTCATCTCACCCCCAGAGGCACACACTTTCCCACAAGCATTAATTTCAAGAACTGAAGTTGTTGAGACAATTGTGCACTCATTACCAAGGTTGAACCTGGAAACACTTATATCAATGAGTCCATATCGAGAGTTTAACTTATTAATTGAGAGGCAAATATGGATGTGCTCACATGAAAAAGCTGTACAAAAAAGTGAATTTGGAATGGAGATATCAAACAACTCAACTGATTCAGAGGAAACTCCTTATAAGAAAAAACTGACTAAAGGAAGTGAAAATGGATGTCAAAATGGCACACATTGTGATGTAATTTTTGTACCAGATCCTGTTGTACGACCACGGATTAAATTACAAAGAGAAAGAACAGGAAAGATAGGCGCAGCATTGAGGAAAAGGTTGTCCTTTGAATGTGATCAGCAGACAACACAGGAGTTACCAGGTTCACAAAAGTTTGAAAGATGGCAGAAAAAAAATGGGCCAAAGTGCAGAAGAATGTTTAGTTTTGAGGGAGGTGATGATAGAAAGAAAAAAACATTAGAATCTCGAGCAATTTCATGCCAACAAGGTAAAAAATGTGAAGGAAATAGTGGTAATTCAGATCATGATTTTGATGTTGTTATGTCACTTGAAGATGAATGGAATGCTAAGTCATCTAAAACTGCATTGAATGAAGACAATTCTGTATCAAAAGGAAATATTCATAAAGACCTGGTTGCTAGTGATAGAAGTAATGACTGTCAGCTTGTTTCAAGCAGAAATCCCACTGTAGAAGACTGCTCAAGGCATAAGATCTTTCACATTGGGACTGAAGATGGAGACGATAATGTGTTTAAAGACAATAACAACTGTAAAATTGACAACATGGTTGGTACTAGTGAAAATGGCTTGGGCAGGTTTTCAAATGAAAGCAGGTGTCAATCACGTGGAAAATCTTCTGCAAATGGAGGAAAAGTAGTCACAAACAGTTGCAATGATGGTGTCAAATGTGATGACAGAGAAAGTGAAAAGCAATTTGATCTAAATTTAAATGTAGATAAAAACACTGCAGACAGTGCAATAACTAAGCTTGAGTCTCAGGTTAACAGTTTATCATTTGCTGAGCAAATACAACAGAATGGTAACGATAAAGGTGGGAAGAGTTCAAGAATTCAAGTTGAAAATGAAATGGAATCATCTCTGCCAGATGGAAAATTACATTTAGGAAGGTGTTTTTCTTCAGCAAACTTCTCAAAGAATACCAAAGAGAAGGTAAGGTATTCTTTTCGACAACATATATATTAGTTTTTCACTTAATGAATCTTAAACTTGCTTTTAAAAACATTTATGTCAGGTTTTTGCATTTTGAAATAATTTTTTTGTAATTCTTAATTGGAAGTCTGAAGAATCAATGTTTATTTGGCTAGAATGTAGTCGATTTTGTTGTTCTTAATTGCTCCAATGATAACAACAACGAGCCATAACCATTAACTTGCTAGATTTGAAAGAGAGAAGTAGAATCTTCAGTTAAGAAATTGTTATTGTTTGCCAAAGACCAATTTATACAAAGATAATTTTTCTTCTGAAAAAAATGAGCTTTTCCTATTGTCTGCTTATAAAGCCATGGACTTAAGCCAGATAGATTGATCTTAATAAGAAAAGTTTCAGTTCTTCAGCAGATACTGATTTGTACTTGTCATTTGTCGCTTTGCTTTCCTCAACATAAAGGGCACTCCCAGTATTTCTGAATACATAACTTTTTGGGTGTAGTTCAAAGATCTTTTTCCCTTGGTTCTCTAGCTCTCCCAGTGATGACTGCAACAATTTTTTATAACAATCCTGCGTGACTATAATTAATTTTGTTTCAGATGCGCAGATCAGAGTCTTACACAGGCGCGAGGCCCATTCCCTTTGCAACACGACTTTCTCTAGGCGCTTGCACCGTTCCCGTGTTCCATGCAAAAACCGGTCTTCCAGTTGCGTCCAGTCCAGTAAGTTAGTTCTTGGTTTTTGTAATACTTGACCATATGTGTTTTTTTGTTACTTCAGTTTTTTCAGAAAATATCTTTTGGAAATTTCGGGCGTGGAAAAGACAGAAAGAGGTCTTATAAGTTCTAAAAACTTGAACTGCCAGCAGTCATTCTGCTCAGCTGTTCCAGGATTAAACTTCCTTTTTCGTAGGTTTGTAGAGATACTTAGAGTTAAAGCTAGCATATGCAACCTACTTTTCAATAGTCTATTTAATGAATCTGTTAGAAACTAACATGCAATCATATGATTCACAACATTCAGGGTTGAATCTAAAAATGCATCCTTCTCTAATAGTTTTTAAAGATCTTTGGTAGCCCCTCAGTCAATGGACTCATTACCAGGAGGCCATGCTAAAATATGCAGAAACAATTTATGCATAAATAAGATATTTTATGCAAATGAATTGAATAGGAAGATTTTTCATGAAAGCATGAGCATTTTATAGATTTCATGAAATTCTTTTTTGTAAGCTTTTTCTAAGGCCTTTTTATTGAAAACCAATCCAGCGAGTTTCGCACCCTGGTAAGAGAATATTTTCTGTCCTGTTGTCTTTTTTGGAAAGGGGGATGCTAATTTTTAAGTTGCCCCTCCCTCAACTAGGGGCAGTTGCCCCTCCCTCAACAAGTTGAAGCAAGTCTGGCGCCCCTTTTTTGGAAATTGTGCACCCCTTTTGTAGAATGAGTATCAGATGAAAATGGTTCTTGGACCGAAAGGTTAATTTGCTTCAAGGATTACCTCAGAGTTATGTTGTTTATTCTGAAACGGTATCTGAAATTGTTGTATACAGCGTACTCTCGTAACCAATTTTTGAAAATTTTTTAGCGCCCCTCCTATTACCAACTGCCCCTCCTTCAAATTTGCTCTGGATCCGCCCCTGGAACGGGATTTTAGTAATCAACTTTGCCGCCCTTTTTTACAATACAAAAAAATACAATTTTGCAACTTTCAAAATAATTTTGCAACTTTCAAAATAGTTTTGCAACTTTCAAAATAATTTTGCAACCTTCTATAATTGATGCACCAGCATTACCTAAGACAGGGCAGCAGTAACTGAATTAGGGTTCTGCCAGGGTTGTAAACGACGTCTCCGTAGTAGAGCCCAAGTATATACTGTTCTGCATACCGTAGAACCTAGGTTTTTTCTGGCAGCCTGAATAGGTCTTTTATTAACAGGCTGCTATTCTAAATTCCAATCTAAAATGTTCTTAACAAGGTTCTTATATACGTACAGGCCTTGGACACATTCACAATGTTTTCCACCGCAAGAATTCTAATGGACACACTTAAACTAGCTTTGTTTTTCGTGTTAAATTTCAACCAATAAAATGAATTTGTGTTGTTAGATTGTCCAATTAAAATGCATCATACCATAACCTGATTTACTCTAAGCCGGTTTAATTTGCCAGTGTGAATAGGGTGTAAAAATACCATTCTAAAAACCCTTTTTTCCTTTTATATCTATAAGAATCCTTCCAAAGCTCAGCCTCTTGGGGGTTCTTAATGATGGGCTTCAAAAGATTAATTTTCAGCATCAAGGTTCTTATAAAAATGGTTCTTTTATGCGGGTTTTTACTGCACCTCTTGAAATCCTTTTCATCACAGTAACGGTAGCTGTCTATTAAATTTGTTTTTGCAAGGGTCGAGCTTTTACGTTTTTTTGCAAGAAAAAAGCACTAAATCAGGATTTATATAAGAATGTGCTTTTCCTTGTTGTGAATAGTTTGTGTAAACATTAGGGTTCCTTCGACAAGCAGTAATCTTCTTAAAGAATCAAATTGAAATGGAAAGTAGATTTAACTATTTCATGATAGTGGCGAATTGTATCGAAAAAAGGATTGTGATGATTTCACTGCATGTGGTCAGGGGCGGATATAAGCAACAATGATTGGGGGGGGGGAGGTGTTAGACACTCATTTTGGTGCCACACCCTTCAGGTCACTGGTAAATGATGGAAACGCCCGTTTTTAAAATTTGGTTTTCAACTTTAAGTTAGAGACCATACAAAGCAGTGGCGTAGCTAGGGTTGGAAGATTGGTGGGGCAAAGGGGAGAAATTATTTTCTGACCAGACCCCTAAGAATTTGGGAAAACACCCATTTTGTAAATGCGTTTGGAAAAACTATGGCATTTTTACGTGGCAATTCCCCTTTTTACAACGTCATATGAAGCGTTTTGTGGCTGACCACATTCTACAACTGTCTATTTCCTTCACCATTCCACTAACCTTTATATCCTGAATTGTGTAAGGCTAGGAAGTACTAAACGTAAAAAGTGATTTTCCAAAGTTGTTATCAAACATCCAAAAATAGTAAACAGTGTTCAAAAGTTTGAAACCAAGTCCGTTTTCCATGGAGCGAAATCTACGAGAAGCATTTCAGAATCCACTTTTTTAAGGATTGGATTGCTTTAGCATTTTAGTTTATTTTTATCGGGAATGTCTCAAGAACGTGAAGAACTTTTCTATACAAACGAGGGGAAGTGTTGAACATTCTGTACAGATAGAGAGGGGGGTCTCCTGTGAGCGAAGCGAGCAGAAAATTTTTGCGACAACTCCGAATATTCCTTCCCCCCCCCGCTACGCTACTGATAAGAAGATAAATACTGCTAAGAAAAGAATAAAGTAAAATTTTGGCGTTATTTTGTTAATACTGACTACCAACAAATGATTTTTACCGAATGAAACAATGTTTACCGAAAGACACATAAATATTGGGGAGAGGGGGGGGGAGGGGGAGTGTGTCGCACCCCCTACACCCCCCGCTAAATCCGTCCCTGCATGTGGTGGCTACAAAATATATGGAGTTGGACATATCCTCATCGTTTTTATGAATTTAATGATTTGGTGTGTCGAAACAGAAAATGTTTGGCAATGTTGGTCTTCGATGGGCTTGGATTTAACTTTTATCTAGGGCAAGGTCGGATTGGCAAAGAAACTTTGTAAATCGGCCGAATTTAATCAGCGCTAATTAGAATATGCAGAGGGCTTTTAAAAATGTATCAAAGGTCATCAGTCAAATGGAAGAGAAATTTCGAAAAGTAAAAAAACTTGTTATAAGCCCATCAGGAAAAGGCTTTGAAATTTGGTAGATATTGAAAGTGCTCTGAAAAAACCACCGAAACAGAACTAAGCTTGTAAAACTTACAAATTCTTTGGTTGGAAAATAGCAACTCGTCTTTTTGAATGAATTCAAGATTTGACAAGCAAGCTCGCTTAAATGGGTTCGCAAACCAAACCTTCCTTCACGAAAGAGCGACATGAAAATACTTAATATTTCATCTAAGGCCGATGCAAAAGTAGGAGAAAAAGAGAGTCAAAGATACGGTTTTAACAAGACAAAATATTTTATCAATATTGCAATATTTACCTTGGTTTTCTCGCTGCGACTGTTTCCTTTCAAGGTTTAGTTTTGATTTTTAGCAAAGAACTAGGCCATCGCAAGAAGCGTGGCGAGATTGTGGAATCCCCTGTGCCCCTCTCGCAATTTACAAAGGTTCTTTCACAATAGACATTGCCCCCATGCGAATTGCTCACTGTACTGTTTTCAATACAATGTTCGATTCTCATTGAACTGGGCCACTGGGAATGGTCCCCTAGGAATGGTTTCTAGATGAAAATGACAACATCTTATCAATCAATCGAAGCAACTAAACGTCAATATGGCCCTCTTTTCATCTTTTGTAAAAATGTTATTTTTCGAGCAGGTCTTCCTACTAATCTTTTTTCTCCATAAAAGATGAGATACTCAAGAAATTTGTTAACGATGGTCGCTGATAGATTGAATATTTTCCGCCTTAATTTCAAAATTGTACGTTTTTTGACAGGAATACCAATTTTAGCAGAGTCCAATATCAAGATGAGAACAGTTGCCATTTTAACTTTTGTAGTGCCCCCTGTCCCTGGCAGCTTTTTGATTATTTCATTTTTATCACAGGCGCCATTGAGAAGGCCCGAGAAGGCAAAAAACGGCGATGAAAATGGAAATGAAAACGGGACATTGCTGTCGCCAAGGTAACTAAATCGTCATCTGCAACTTTCGCGCGCAATTTTTGGGAAATACTAGAAATGTCCAATGACGTTTTTAATCCACTTTCTATTGTACCATGTTGCTGTTTTAGCTTTATATGCTAAATATTTAATAAAATTGAATTATTTTTAAGCGTGGAAATCAAGAAATCTCGAAAGTCTTCCTGTGAATATGGCGGGCTCCAAAGCAGCAAGCTCCTGAGCAGAAGTGCCCCCGCATCTACGCGTCTTCTCGGCAACTTCGAGGTGCGAAACACCCTTTATTCTGAGCACCCCTTTGTACACAGACCCTTGTACATATAGCTTACAGAAGTCACGTAAATCTTATGTTTCTCCATTTTTCTCCCTTGTTTTCTCTTTATGTGTATTCGCTCATGCAAGGTCGCGATTTCAACTGTTACAACCGTAGGCCCAAATTTGATGGATACCCCAAGAACGGGGTGATTTATATTAAGTAAAGATTAGGAGAGAAATTTCGAAAACCTAAGCACGTTTTACAAGCACACAGGAGAGTGTCCCAATTATGATTTCTGCTCTATCGTGACATATCGTTTGTATATCTGAAGCTCAGTAGGCCCAGGGATAAATGAGACACTATGTAGATATGAAGATAACCTGCAGTCGTACTCCGAAGAAAAGCAATTAGGAAATTAGCCCGTTGAAACTTGAAGGGTTTACCCTAAGCCGCAATAAACATTACAGGAGCTAAAATGTTTCCCTTGCCTAGAAGTGCTTTTATGCGTTGAAATTAAATCAAAGTTGATATTTATAAAATTTTAATTTCCCAGACATTTCCAATCAAGTTTTAGTCTTTCGCTTTACTTTGCATTTTTAAATTCTAGGAATCTGTTTTAAAAGGACGAATTCCTGTTTTTGGAACTGTTGAGGTAAATTTTACCATGGTTTATTTGACAATATTTTTACTTCTCAATTTTTTATAAAATGTTTTTTAAGAATAAATCTATTCTCCATGTATGTTTTTGGTTCTTCGTTTTGTCATAAGTTCCAGTGATCTTGAAATGACTGCTTACATGCTATGGAAAATAACCCTTTCAATCTTTGACATGTCCCCTTTCTCAAGTTTTTATCGTTTCTTGAACATCTTTTAGGGTTTCACAGCCGAAATTGGTGCAAGTGGTTTGTTTTGCCCCAAACACATCACCTTACCGATCAAATGCCAATTCTTTAGGACATCTGATGACAATGCCCCCTCACCTTATATGGTAAGTGCTAGGGATGTTTTGCATGACTCCCTTTCCAAATGCTACATCCTTCACTCCCTCTTTGCCTTGTGCACGTCAGGTCACAATGTCACGTGGTCTTTTTTCACCTAGGGGCACATTTCGCTGCGAAACTCAAAAGGCAAAAAAGGCTATCATGTGCCGCGCAAGGGAACAATTCAACTGGTGAAATATTTTCTTTTTCTTTTTTGACTTTTAAATCACTTTACAATTGGTTTGTTCTGTTTTTTCCTCTAAATTAAATTGAACCAGGCTCATATCGGCAGTGCCAAAGTGAGCCCCAATTGGGCCTGATGCTGCACCACAAAAAGGGCATTTTTGGTTCAGGAAAGTTCTCGTTAGTTTTCACCTGGGTCTGTTTCAGGAATAGGCCTAATGCTGCAGCACTAATAGCACTCGCCGTTATCCAGCCCTGCATACCAGCAAGGTTGAAAAACGGCCAAAATTATTGACTTATTTTCTTCTATGCTCGTTTATCACTAATCAGTCCAAATGGTATTTAGCAAAAACTTCTTCTTCGCCATCTACATCTGTTGATGTTTCTACTTGTCTGATTGTTATTTATTTTTTATTTTAATATAATCAAATGTATGTGATTGATCAAAACCATGAACCTATCAATCGAGCCATTATTTTTTTACCCATACATGGATAAAAATGTCTGCCTGGCTTTTGGCCACAGCAAACTTTTAATATGATCTTTCTGCATTTTCGCATTAATTTGAAACATAAATTTGTGTGTAACTTTTGTGTTTTCTTTCGTAGACGCTTTTCAATCCAAACAAAACCGTTCTCAAGGTCTTCGTCGTTTTGTACGATTTCATGGACATGCCCGCAGATTCGCATACCTTCCTTCGCCAGAAGATTGTTTCGGTCAAAAAATATTCAGATGACAAGGTGAGCTAATTTTCAAATTTTCCTTTACGTAATTTTGTTCTAAGCATTTATTTCGTGAGCATTTGAAAGTCATAAGAGACAGGGAGTATAGTTTTATTGGGAGGCATTTGATGGAAAAAGGTTTTCTCTCTCTGTGATGCAACTTAGAGCAGAAAAAATTTGAGATATGTATCTATGTTAAGCATATTTTGTACAATTTTGGCTCTACCCTTTTGCCATTTGTTTGTCGGAATTGCTATGTCAATGCATGTAATCGGAGAATTTTCAAGCATACCAGTGTCACGAAATCGTGTTTTTTCTGAACAAATAATTTCTATTTTTGTTTTTCAGGATGAGCAGCAAAATCTTCATTATTTGGTTCATTTAAGGTTCGTCCTGCCTTCAATGGATTTTTTTGTTTTTAATTTCCTTATCAACTCTTTCGCTTTTTTATGGTAACTTCAGTATTTTACCTTATTTCTGTGTTCGCATAATGTAATTGATGCAACAGAAACGGAGTTGTTTCTGTTTTCGTTGATAATTTCAAATTCTCTCACATCCTAGGTTTGCTTCCACCAAGCATGATCGGATCTACTTGCACACTGATGTCCGAGTGATCTTCCCGCAGCAGACTCCGGACACGACAGGATCGAATCTAAAAATATTGACCTATGGTCCAGTGGAGCCTAAATACACGCCAAGAGATCGGTGACAACCCTGCTTATCTTAGCCTTATTTATACAATGTATATTTGCATCCAATGATATTACTACACCTTAATATAGAATGTATGCCTGTTGCTTGTATACCATAGTTTATAATAGATCGTATGCCTGTGTGTACGTCATACCAAATCTTAGACCATATGCCTTAAGCTTGTATGCTACTTTATAAAAGGCCTTATGCATGTTAACTGTGGTTGCTCCATTTGCTAGGCGTTGCCTTGCTTGCTTGAATGTTGCCTCGCAGTTATCGTTGCAGCCTCACCACTATGTACTACACTCAGTGGAACAATTAACCATCATCGCAGGTGTTTTGTTTGGATCCATTTAGGTCCCGTGCTTTTTTCACGCGCGCCCTCTGCACGGGCTCTACCAGGGTCCTGGTGGATCTTGGCGGGTTAAAATGGCTTTCCGATTTCACATTGCCATTATGATCCAATCTTAGTTTGTTTAGTTAATTTTTAATGAATTGCAGCTTAAAAGATGGACGATTCCAAATGATGTTTCACGGCAAATTTCTTGAGCATTGCAAATGTTTTTCTTCTGGTGAGGTTGAAGATACTTGTTGTCTTGATTTCAATCTTGAATTCTTAGTTTGTATCGAATTATTCATTATTAATATATGCTAATGTACCCAAGTTGTGTGCGTGTGAATAATTAGGCAATTGATGCTAATGTATTTAGTTTGTTAAGTCTATTATGCATCTTTACTTAGGAATATTAAATTATTTATAAATGGTTAGGTTAGCTCTGTACAATCTTCGATTTACTCGAATGTTAAAAAATTTTTGGTGTTGAATTTTTTTTGCTAATGGCAAATGAAATTTATTTCTTGTTTTTCTCTACAAAAACCCAACCATTCAGATTTTGTTCCTCTCGCAAAGCATCTTGGAAATATGGTAAGCAGGCTGCTTTTGCAGGAGCTGTTCCAAGCCCGAACTTCGCTTAGCACAACCGTTATGGAATTGAATGTTTCTGGACTGTCCTCTAATTTCATTGGAAGTTTAAGGACATATTGGGGTTGCCGTAACTCCAGCACTGCCAGGAGACATGCCCCCATACGAAGGGCGAATCGCTCTATACAAATCTTGTGCACCTTTGGTAAAAATCCTATTGTTGTATCAGAAAATCGCTGGAAATCCTTTAGCTACCGCTACTTGCAAGAGTGGGTCATTTCATAGTAGAGGCACCCTTTATCAAGGACATATTGGGGTTGCCGTAACTCTAGCACTGGCAGGAGACATGCCCCCACACAATGATGGAGAGCATTCTCGATGGTTTTGTCTTGGTAGAAGTGATTGGCAAGATTGAAAATAAGTTTCATTTGTATCCACGACAGCCTAGTGAATGTCGGCGAGTAGCATTTGCTCAAGGGTTGTGGGCGAAGCTGACAAATTTTTCAATTCGTTATGATTGCAGTGCTATGATTGCAGTGGTATTTGTCAAACAATCCTTATGCAAAAATCGCATGCAAACATATTTATGACGCGCTGTGCGTTCTTTATTGATTTGCTTTATTCAACTTTAATCTCATTTCTTTGTTGTTGTTGGTTTGATTCTCTTCTTTTTCAAACAAATTTAATCGATTTCGCCCACACTAATGTCCAATGTGACTCCAAGGGAATCTTGAACAAGCACCAAAACATTTTCGAAGTATGTGTAACAAACCAGAACGTCCGATCAGTGATTTGGTTTCATCTAATAATTCCTGAACTGCCTCTGCTGTTCGAGGTTCTAAAAATGCCTTGGGTTCCTCATTGCGAAGTATTTTCCGTTGCGATCTGACAGCGAAATTTTGGAAAGCAAGTTTTCAATGCGATGACATATTTTCACAACAGCTGCCAAATTTTTAGAACATTCTTATGAAAGCTTTCGAGCTTTACAAACGTTTTCAAGTCGTCAAAGATGCAACAATTCAGGCTTCAGTCAATTGAAGTCGAAAGTGAGGCTAGGAATTTTTCTCTTTGATAAGCTAAGGAATTCTTTATTTACATTTTCAAATTTGGCGCTGAAAAGAAGAATGTCAGCTGTCAAATGTAAGCCAATCAATGCAAGGAGCAGGGAATGACCTTGATGCTGATTGGTTTAGCTCTGACATGTTCTTAGAGATGTGCAGCTGCGTGAAGTTCTGCGAGCACATGTTCCATTTTGTAAAAACACAAAGGAAGAAAGTCATTCTGCGCCCGAGAAAGTTTGCATGGCCTAGGAACATGCGATAATTCAAAAATATGGAAAATATTTACGAGAGGTGTTCCGAGAGTGGGAAAGAAGAAACAGGCACCGGATTAGAGTCTAATTTCACGAGTGTTTTTCAACAGCTCGTGGAAAAAACAGAGGAGAGAGGAACAGAAGGAACCACGTCGTGGGCCTCAGTCGATTCAGAAGGCAAGGCATTGGAGCACCATGAAGAGAGCAGCCCACAGCAATCGCAAAGCAAAAGCCAGACAAGTTCAACGATAGTGGAAAGAAATTTGGAACTTCACTTGAGGTAAGACGGCTTTCAAGGTTTATTTGTTGAGCAGCAACGTAAATTAAGGAACATTTTTGTCTTTCTAGTGAATGGGCGTTGAAATCTCTCTGGAATTTGGTGTCATGTGAGTTAGAATGATTTCACCATGGAGAAAATGGTCAACAAAACGAGGATTGTTTTTCGCATAAATATTTTCAAGTTTGCAATTCTTGAAGTTGTGGATTGTTTTGCTGTTTATGTCTAAAACTAGGCTGGGAAGGTGTGATTAAAGGTGTATTTTCTTTTGTTTAAGTGTGTTTCGACAAAAGTCACAAAGGGTTCTTCATTTACAGGTCCAAATAGTGTGGAATCCTTGAAAGATTTCCTGTTTGGAAGAAATAATAGCCCGAATGCCCTTTCTTGTTTTACTTAATCTGTATTCGTACCACCCTACATAGCTGAAACACGAAAATCAAGCGTGGACTGCTAAAATTTCAGGCCCGGAATGAATGCTTAGGCCTAGGCCAGTCTAACCAGGTCATGTTTACAAAACGCCGCGTTAAAGTATTTCTTTGAATTAAACAAAAATGTGATAGCCAATGCAGATGTAATTCCTATGTTTATCAAGCTCACATTGCGAGATTTTTAACTCTAAAGTCTGACTTCTTAACCGAAAATACAGATGAATTATTAAATGCATGTTATTTTAATTCAGAAATGCCTGATCGCTCATGCTTTCCTTCGAAATCTTTAGTTGAGTGTGGCCTTAATTTGGTTGGTGGAATTTTAGAAATTGCATGCGTTAAATCAGGCATTGATTTTAGTTTCCCACCCTTCTGGTTTCCCACCTGAGGAAAATATACTGAAGTGTGCCGTACACATTTCAACACTTTCTTCATCCCGAGACCCTCGCCATGCCTTTGAAAATGAAACAAAACCACATCCAGAAAGGAGCCTTCCCTTCCATCCTACCACCAGCATTGGGTAATGGAATCTCAAGAAAGTGCTAGGTTTTGAGATAATGATATTTTGTATTTTTTTTCAAAGTTTGATGCTTTCAAAAGTGATTTTCAATGTTTTTGTAAGAAGGGATTGTTGTGTTTGCGGCAACGTGATCGTCGAGACCAGATGGTTGACCAATTTGGTATTTGGATGCAAAGAATGGAAGGAAAATACAGCTCCAGTAGGACTGAACAGTTTGAAATTGATGATGGGTTTTACAGGGTCCTGGGGGCAGTGCTCTTCCTTTTTGTCTTTTAAAAAAGGCAGAGTAGGGGCTGCAGGTTTGATAGGGGGTCCATGATATCCCCTTTCATGCTATCACCAAGGCTTTCCTTATAAGTAAGACATCCCCCTTTACAAGGAATCCAAAAGCATGAGAAAATCTGTATCCAACTCATGTGTAACTGTTTGAAAACTGTATGAAGTAACTTTTTATAAATTCTGAAATTTATATTGCAATTTTTTTCAAATTTTAAAATTGGTTTTATTCAGCTTGACAATAATTCAAAAGTTTTTCATAATTGAAAGTTATTTCAATATGCAAAATATTTAGTATGTGAATCATCAGATAGAGCTAATAGAACAAAAGGGGGTGATGGTTGAACACTGATAGGGTGGGGGGGGGGAGGCTGTTCCACCAATCAAATTGTGCTTAATCGGCATTTAAATGCATGCAAGAATGCTTAACATCTTTGAAGCATTTCAGAAACCATGTCTTGTGAATAAAATATATATTTCAAGGAAGCTTATCGATAATTTAGGTTCTTTTTGTGCTGAGGCAAAATTATGTAAATTGATATCTAAAATACTGTTACCACAAACATGATGAGCAATAGGGACCATTTTTTGAGGTATATCAACACCATCTTTGCATGTAAATGTCATTTATATTTATTTTGATAATACATTAAGGCTCCTCTGCTGTGCTAAAAGTTTCTGTGAAAGACTCCTAAATTACTTGAACTTGCTGACCACTCCACTTGTTTTCTCACAAAAAATCTTCAATATTTGGATGGAAATAGATGATCAGATATTATATACTATTTTATAAGGAAACTGAGATAATCGCAAGAAATATCAAATTGAAAGATGGATGAGAAACTTTGCTAGCAACAAATATGTTTTTCTGTCTTATTCAAAGTTTTATTTCAAATATAAAGTTCTGAATTTGAATTCAGTTGATTTGAAGTATTTTCAAATTTTAGCCTTAAACCTTAGCAACAAATATTTAGTATTAGAAGATTTTTTATACAATCTTGCATTGCTTGTTGATGGAAATCATCCTGGAACATTGATAAATTGCAAAGCTGCTTTGGTATCATCATATTGGAATAAAGCAAATTAAATGGCTACGCATAAAGTCACAACAGCCGGAATTTCAACAGCAATACTTTTTTATGTTTAGCAGAAAATGAAAAGGAACCAAGCTTTGGTTTAGTTTATTGGCCATGGGGAACACACTCGATTTTAAAAGGGAGCGTTGGAGGGGGGAGGGGAAATAGGAGAACTATTTTTTATTCCACGTAAACTGAAGAAACGTGTTGTACTCAAAAGGGCAAGGGCCATTTCCCCTTGGTTTCCTCTTAAACGAGTCCCCTTTATTGCTATTAGAAATGTATTTTACCAGTCAATCGAAGCCATCGACTGACAGTAAAATTTGATTATGATTTGAAGTAACTCCAGTTGTCTTTACAGAGTGAATGATGCTGTTGTGTTCTATTTTGAGGCGATTCTTTTGTGCGCGAAATCTAACGGATTACTCTCTTTGTCTTCCTTCCATATGTCCATCCGTGCACATGTCGAACGACGGACAATTGGCCCATCTCATTTCCAATCAACCGCGTGCGCGAAATTTGTTTAACAATGAAATTAATTACCTTAAACGCAGACATTCTGTGCACGCTTCTTTTTATTTGCCACCAACTTTTACAAACAACTTGGATTCTAATTGCATTTTGACATAAAGTTTTGTAACAACTATTGTAAGTGCTTTATACTGCGAGTAACGTCCTTAGGGTTGGTCGGAGATATTGAGATCTGATTGAGGCTTTCAGGGTGTCAAATTGTCGCTAACAGAGATAATAACACATTTTTGCACAAAGCTGGGTCTGGGAGGAGCAGTTGTAAAGCTAATGATATCTTTATTTTTGCCCTTTCAGTCTTGAAGCGCAGCAAAGAATTCAAGATATATTGGTGAGTTTTCACTTCTCATTTTCATCTTTAAACACGCGTGTAGTCATTCACTGCTAGAGAGCTGACTTTTAAGGAGTCGTAAAGAATTCTTTTTGGGGGGGGGGGGGGGGCGGGGGGCACACAGTAGAGGCCGACTTTTACGGCTGAATGATATCAAAAAGAGACGATTCTACTCAATGCAAGAATCAAGAAGAACTCCTTTGTATGCTAGTTTTGTTTTTGAAACTCTTTTTGGATTTTCTGTAGAAAGGGAGTGGCTGAAGGAGGGAGGGGCTTGTCGGTGTAAATCCCACACATACCGTAATTTGTTGCCTCGGACTGGACTGAGCATACTCAGAAATGGTCACGGAATTAGATGTTCGGTGGGGAATTTCTTGTCGAAGGGTTGCTCCTCCATCTCCAAGTTGTTTCCATAAACCATTGTAGTTGATCTTATAGTTTGAGCAGGGGTCAGGATGCCCGTCCCTTGGCAAAAGCCACGCTGAGTCATCAAACCACCTCACACAGTATTCATTTCAATTATTTGTGTTCTCCAGAATGAGGTTCGCCAGTTGTCAGAGAAAGAGAAGTTGCTTCTTTACCTAAAGCTGCCAACCAAGACTGGGGCGATTGCGGAGGAGAGTCAACCAATTCCTCTCTCGAATACCCGCCAGGAACAGACCCAAGCTTTTCAATGGTAATTATAATAATAATGATCTACTTCTAAGTCCAGATTAAGACAAGCGTTAAATATGTGGGATCTTTTTAACAAACAACATGCAGGAAATTCTTTTTCTCTTCCTCTTCTTTTTCCTCTCCTTCTCCTCTTTTATTTTCTTCTTCTTTTTTCTTCTTCTTCCTTTTTTGTCCTATTTCTTCTTTCTCTTTTCCTTCCTCTTTTCCTTCTTCTTCTTTTCCTTTTTCTTCTGCTTCTTTTTCTTCTTCTTCTTCTTTACGACCTCATTTCCACTTCGTCATCATTTCCTGTCAATTGCATCTTCTTCTTGCGTCACGATGTTGTTCATATATTGCCTCGCACGATGCCTTCACTTGATCTCTAGGATACGACACACTGCAGCTTGACAGACGAATTCAGTGCCATATATGGGTATGGGTATTAAATTGCGCAACACGTGACTTCCATTTTATTCAGATCTTCATGGCAACAATGTTTCCGCATTCAACTTTCCTTTCCATTTCATCTATCCACAGTTCTTTGCTATCAGTCTGTTACCCTTACGTTTTCATTTACCCGTTTCTGTATTAAATCTATTTCTTTGTTTACCAATTTTTAATAAACATTTTATTGTCATTTCTTTGTTATTACCAACACAGGTGTACCTTGTAGAAACGGTTCTCATTTCTGAACAAAATCAAAGTTTTTGCTTCTGTGTTTATTTGTTTCTTGCATTTTTTCGACAGTCTTTATGACTTTGTAGGAACATGACTGGAACATGGAACATGACATCATTGGTCCTGTAGGACGTCCGGTTCTTATGTACTGTTTTTATTATGACGTAAATATGACGTAATGTTGTCTCACGCTAGGCATTGCTTAAGGCGTCACATAACGTTGTTTGCAATATTGTGACGCAATGTGGCTCTATGGCAAACGGTCAATTCGTGACACAATATGGCCTAGGAGCTGATAATGCGACGCGAAATATGGCGCTAAGTAATTTTCTGCTCTGTATCACTTTGCGTGATTTGATTGGTTCATTTTAGGATCCGATCGAACCTGGAAGAATGCGAGAGCACCTACACACTGCCAAAACACGAGGTTTACGACGACTACAGGTGAGTGACGTAATCTTTCTGACGTTAGATCTGTTGCGTGAGATCTGTAGCGGAAGCTCTGTCGCGTAAGATCTGTTGCGTAAGTTCTGTTGCGTAAGTTCTGTTGCGTAAGATCTGTCGCGTAAGTTCTGTTGCGTAAGATCTGTCGCGTAAGATCTGTAGCGTAAGTTCTGTTGCGTAAGATCTGTTGCGTAAGATCTGTTGCGTAAGTAGCGTAAGTTCTGTTGCGTAAGATCTGTTGCGTAAGTTCTGTTGCATAAGATCTGTTGCGTAAGATCTGTAGCGTAAGTTCTGTTGCGTAAGATCTGTTGCGTAAGATCTGTTGCGTAAGATGCACTTTTCTCAAAGCTATAATCGGTGAAATAGTTTGTGAGTCTTGTTTTTTTAGTGTTACAATTCGGGTAAACAAATATTTCTTTTAACGCGATGTTGCTTTGCTACTAGATTTTATTTCTGTTCATTAAGTTCAAGTGAGTATTTCTGTGCTTCTTTCGTTTACTGATTTGTTCATTCTTTCTCAGGTCATATTGCGAGAGCCTCGGTGCCAACCGAACTCTTAGTGCGCCAGATTTTGGAAAAATCATCAAATGTGTTTTTCCAAAAGTCAAAGCGAGGAGGCTGGGGACGAGGGGGAATTCAAAGTATCCTTTTCAATCTATTGTCAATGCAAGGTTGTATGCTAGTGCGTAGAGTTTGAATTACTTGAGTAATATAAAGCTAGGCGAACGGGTCGGTTGAAATGTTCTCATGGCAGTGTGGGGTGGGGGGGGGTTCCTTTATACGGATATTGCATCATCTGTTGTGGCTCCCTTGATACGTTGACGTCAGTGCTGGTAGGTGAAGGACATCGACCGTTATGAAATATGTCATTCCATCTCAACAGCCCCGTGCGATATAAATCAAATACTAGCAAATCTTTTGAATGAATAGATCTTTCAATATCAAAATCTTTTAATTTTTCTTATGTGTAAAAAAGAGGCAAAAATGACAAAGATATATCTTCTTAACTAAGATAGATATTGTTACAGCGGATTGAGGAAGAAATTGTGCAGGGAATCCCCTGCCCTTCCTAATGTGAATGGAAGTAGTGGCGGCGAGGTAAGCATCGATACCTTCGCGTTTTAGCCAATAGATTTTGCAATTACTTCTTCTTGTTTTTGGGTTATTTAAAAATGAGCCATGATTGCTGATTGACAACGGCCATAGAAGGTAGAATAAAAGAAAAAGGACGAGAGGACGAAAAATAATGTTGTTGCTTGATTCTCACCACCTCTAATTTCCAGCTCTCCGTTTGTCCTTACAGGTGAACAACAACCAAGTGAATGATTGCAACGACCTGACTGAAGACCAGACTCTTTCGGCTGCATGCAACCTCGTTTGCGAGTGGGCCAATAAGTTGCTCGGGCGCGTATTTACGACATTGCTTGATCTGGCGCGGTTTTTGGTGGGCGGCAGTTATGTGTCGACGAAATCCATGGCAGCGTTCGTTGTCATGTCAGCAACTGAAAGCAAAGTTCGCAAAATGTCAGAAAAGTGAGTTTCTTTTGAACTAGCTATTTGTGAAAATCTACCAGGTTGAGTGATGGGGTCGGTTAAGATAAATCTCGCGCTTTGAATGTTCTAGAAATGTTGGGCTTCTTGCAAGCGCTTCATGTATGTATCACAGGTTACTATTTCGTGCCTCTTCTTTTCATTATAAATACGAAATGTCTTTTTGGTTTTCAACCAGTCTTTAAAATACATACATATGCAGCTGACCCTGCTTTGTCAATAAACGTTGGCCCCACTCTTTATATCGTTTATATTTATCTTTCTTATATATTATCATTAAAATATTTTCAGTCTTAGAAAGAAAACATTTTACTGTGCCATTCAAAACAGCAAAAATACATAATGTCATCTGGCCCTTTTCTGAATGACTCTCATGTTTATACTTATTTAATGATGATCTGGGGTGGCTTCGTACCAGACAGTCAATTTATCTAAATTTTGAAATGTAAAATCAAAACTGGGCGAACGATTTCAAGCTTTTCGGTTTCTAGTAGGCATGCTATGTGTGTTTGTGTATATTCTCTGTGAGACGTTGTATTTATAATCTAAGTATGATGGACATTCTCTGCGAGGCTTTGTTTGGCTAGATCTGACACAGAGTTCACTTATAGTTTTTGACTCTTCTCAAACAATGAAAGGAATTGTTGATATTGTCGATATAAGCACCCTGTGAGAAGCGTCATTACAAACAAGGGTAGTTTGCCTTACTTCCCTGCCGAATTAGGATCGTGGTCTTTATCTTATTTATAGTTTCTATCTTATTCATTATCTCTCTATTCTCTTCGCTTATAAAATGCCATTCTTGTTTTTAGGTTACAATTTCGCTCCTCCTCCTCATCTACTAATTCTATCTCACCCGACTCAAAATCAAATTCATCTGATGGAAAACGGTCTCCAATTAGTACACCAACCTCGGTTTCAAGTGACAACCTCCAAATCAAGCCACAGTTGTCGGTACCAAGTGCTTCTTCCCAACCAAAAAGCTGCTACCAAGCAAATCGCACTGTTTCAAATGGAGGCTCTGAACGGCCGCAGTCATTGCCTGGGCTTAAGGTTGCTATTGGTAACCAAGATGTGTTCAAGCCAGGCAACAATCTAATGTCTCCTCCACAATGTCCTCCCCTGAAGACCCTAACGAAGGCGGTTCCACCTTCACTTGGTTCGCCGAGGTACTCCAATGCAGTTGCACAGGCGCGTGGAAACATCACTCCTTCTAATGGTTTTGCCCAAGCGAGTGATGGCACTTTCCCTGTGGCTCCGCAGCAACAGCAACAAAGCTTTAACTCACATACGCAGATCTCAAGTCCCACGCATGCGTCAAAGCGACAGACACATGTTCAGCGGACAACCACTACGCTCAAAAGGTCTGACTCGTGCCCATACCCCTCTCAGTCACCACGAAGCAACAGGCCAGTTGTAGGGAGCGTAACCACAGCTTCCCTTTCACCAAGGATTCAAAGTGACGTCATTCGGTATGTCTAAAAGCTAAATTGCTATTTTAGAAACAGGGAGTGGGAGTATGAGGGGCTTGGGAGTATGAAGGGGGGGGGGTTAATGGTAAATTGCTGATTTTGCACGGAAAAGACTAGAGCTGTGATTTCAATCATACTTTTGTGATAAATGGCGATAAATGTTTGAAATGTGTTTTGGAAGCGTCATGACGGAGTTTTGATTTAAGGCATTGAGTCACGATAAAGGAGAGGGTGTACCCAAACGTACCCGCATTAGTCGAGTCATGGTTTTCGTGCAGCAATGCTGTTGGTTGACCTGGAACTGGGCACATGAAATCACCTTTCACTGATTAACAAAATAGTTTTCATCAGTTGTCAACAACGGATGCCAATATCACATGAAACTGCAGCGATCACGCCGAAATCAAGCGACCCCTTATAGAGAGATCTATTTACCACGACTCAATGCCTTTAATACAAAAATTAGTTATCTGCCATTAGATGTTTTTGATTCCTTGATTTGTTTTTAGAATTTATCAGAATAGGCCAATAACTCGGCGCATCATGGCTGCAATTCACTGCGACCGTTCGTTTATTTTGAAAACATTAAAGCATCCTCTTGTTTCTCTCCAACAGAAACCACAGTTGGCAAAGTCCAATAGGGAGTCTAGAACCAAGCCCAGTCGGAGCTGAGATGCATGCCATGAAGAAGATGATGCAAGACCAGCTGATTTCGCCGCTGCACAGCACAACTCATCATGACATCATGACAACACCCGAAAATAGACAGCCATTGTTGCAGAGGTGTCATTCGGTACCAGTTCCCTTCAGTTCCCCTCAAGCAGAAGTGTATTCGGCACCATTATCCTCCCAGATTGGGGCCCAGTCTGTCATGTCGCCAATGGGAGCCAACAGGGGCTCCCCTTTTGCCCATTTAAAAGAAATGAGAACCAAGTTTTTAAACAACGAAATGCAAAGTAATGCGAGGAGGAATTTGACGCCATCTTTTTTTGGAAGTGATGGTGACTTGAATTTAAAGAAGGCACGAACTCTCCCTAGGACTGTCGAAAATGAGGCTGCCTCAATCCCAGACAGAAAGCCACAAATGGCAATAATCGACGAATCGTCTTTAGCCTCAGTCGATAGTTTAATTGATTCGCCGTTTTCACTGGGAGGAATCGATTCCGCCGGCGGCTGCAATAGTGTCACCGATAATGGCGGGAGTGGCCTCAGCGACCTTGACGGCCTGGATGATGCAGTTACCATGGATTTGTTAAGAAGTTTGAACAGTGGGAATAATATTTGGGCCAACGAGTGGAACAATGTTGCCATGCAGCTGATGGAGACCAGCTGATAGTGGCTCACTCGAAGTAATTGCGCAGCAGTTTGCCTCCTTGCTATGCATATAAAACTAATCGGAGGCTAAAGTATTTTATGACATCCCCGAGGCGTTTGTTATTTGAAATTTGTAATTCTGAGATTGTTAAGAACGTTATTCGGATTTTGTAGCAAAGTATTTTACCGATTCAAAGATATTTCCATTGGAACAGTTTTTTCATTAGCGACCGGTTTGAAGTTGCTTTTTGTAAGAAAATTGTTATCCATTTTTAAAAGTTAACTACTCGGCTTAGCGTTATAGAATAGCATTTGGCCTTGTCAACCATAAGGGCATTCAGGTGATAGTTTATTAGTTCTATTTACATACATATCAATCCTCTAGGCTTTTTCTTGTCTTAGTTTAGTTGAAATCTTATTTATTTATTTTTAATTTCGCTAAAAGAAACAACTCTATTGAAAAATATGCGTGACGATATAATCGTTGCCGCCAGTATGGTCTTATTTTGCACCGGAACTTTTAATATTAATTGTTGTAAACCGACGCAGTGAAATCCAGGCGATTAAATATTGTAAATCTAAATTGTTTGTTTTGCAAAATATTCATTGAGAACACAGCTTTTCCTCTTCAAATCAAATGTGAAAAAACTGCATCCTACGCAAACATCAACCAGAAAACAGATAAAGTTGCTGATGGTTTTTTGAATCTCGAATCGTCTTTTTTACTGAGGTTTTGTGCAGAGTTCGTATAGCCTGGTATTAACCACTCAGCCTCGTATAAATCTATAAACCGTATGCCTGATTGCATATTTGAGGTTTTCGAAAAAGCAGCAAATTCTTCTCCAATTTTAATTGTTGCTAAATTTATACATGATTATCAATGTTTGTAAAATCCATTTTGAAAGTCTGTCTTTTACCATAAATGTTAATCCTGGTTTTTCTTTGATCATCTTTGTTTTTTTTAGAGGTTTGGAGAACGCGATCCTTCAATTTGTTTAAAGTAATCGTGAATTTCAAATGATTACAATAATATTATCATCTTGATAGAAACTAAAGAGAAAATGATCTCTCTTAGAGGGAAAGAGGAGGGGTTGCTGAATCGGAGAAAGAATGTCTCCTGTGTCACCTACCCCGCTAACTCTAGTCCACAGTGGCTCTTCCATGTGGGTATAAAATGGGCTCGTCCCTAAACCCCCATATTTGCTCTATAAATTACCTACCCCGCTAACTCTAGTCCACAGTGGCTCTTCCATGTGGGTATAAAATGGGCTCGTCCCTAAACCCCCATCTTTGCTCTATAAATTACCTACCCCGCTAACTCTAGTCCACAGTGGCTCTTCCATGTGGGTATAAAATGGGCTCGTCCCTAAACCCCCATCTTTGCTCTATAAATTACCTACCCCGCTAACTCTAGTCCACAGTGGCTTTTCCATGTGGGTATAAAATGGGCTCGTCCCTAAACCCCCATCTTTGCTCTATAAATTACCTACCCCGCTAACTCTAGTCCACAGTGGCTCTTCCATGTGGGTATAAAATGGGCTCGTCCCTAAACCCCCATCTTTGCTCTATAAATTGTATTGTCTCGTTACTCAAATGCGCGCTTAATGTAGTAGAGAAATTTGAGCAAATATGGAGTTGTTGTTGAAAATTTGTTGACCTTTTTGCCTGTTTGGTTAAGGCTTCCCCTTTGAAACAGCACGCATCATTTCAAGTTTAACAAACAGGACAATTATTCCACGCCGCAATACTTCCAAGAGTCGTTGATGATATAAAAGTAAACACGAACCATTAATGGCGACATTTGTTTCTATAACTCTTTTGAAATTCTACTTTACTGGATTACGCCTCTTTGAAGTACCTCTTTGAAGGGGTTGTCTAGTTTCCATACTGCTTGACCTGATAGTCATATATGATTAATAGTTATAAATTAGTATGATTAATTATTTCAAATGAAGGGTTGGGTTAGGGTTAGGTTTAGGGTTAGGTTTAGGGTTAGGGTTAGGGTTAGGTTTAGAGTAAACTACGTCATCAGGTCAAGCAGTATGGAAACTAGACAGCTCCCTCTTTGAAATTCCCTGTGCGCAAATAACTATAGGTTTTTGAGCCTAGGATTTCTAGGGCCTTGGAAAAAGTCCTGCCTCGATGGGACCTTAGAAACCCCGTACATTGATGACAAAGTTTTGGAAATTTCTACCTTTGGCTGTCTGTGAGATACACTCATTTTTTAAATAAGAAACAAAGGTCGATGTTAAGTACTCCAGTTTCCTAATGTTTTGGAAATTTCAATACTCATTGTTTCTTAAGAGTTTTTTAATTATGATGTCATGAATGATGTTATGAAATGTTCATGACCCTTTTTATCACGTCAAGAGATTCGCTTCCGTTCCGATGCTGTATTTAGATGTAGGAAGTATATTTTTATTCCTTTTGCTGAAGTTCTAGGCCAATAGGGCAATCTTGTTCTTGGATTTTACAAAATTTCGCTGCTCTCAGTTTCATCGCGATTTAATAGTTTCTTAATTTTTTGCTTCGAGTACTGAAGTTTCTGTCTGTCCCAAAGAGATGGACTGTCCAGTAAGATGCTGTGAAGGAGACTTCCTCCAGCCAAGGAGGAAATCGAAAACGAGACACAGGGAAGTAACTCGAAGAAAATGGTTGATTGTGTTGAGAAGTGGGTGATTGACGATCGCCCTTTAAAACAAGTGCTGGGTTGAAGTAAACTTGCCCAGTTACACTATGACCACTTCGGTTCCAAAAGACTACGATGTCACGTTTAAAGTTTTGGTTCTCGGCGATTCTGGAGTCGGGAAGACATGTTTAGTGCGGAGGTTCACAGATGGCGACTTCACTGCAAACTTTTTATCCACAATTGGTAAGTCCGTTATTTGCAGAAATTGCGTTTTGTACGGGAAATAATGATGGATCCGTACTTAATGGTCTGTTGCATCACTTTAGTATAATTTGGTAAAGTATTTACGGCAAAGAACGTTACAATGTGAAAAGGAAGTTGCCTAACTAACTCAGTTAGGCTAACTGTTAGGTCAGAGCTAAAAAATGCAATTAAACTGAGAAAAGAACATGCAGTTGGTTCCCTTTCAGTACTTTATTTAAAGAAAAGCCAGCACAGCGAAAGAAATGACATCTCTATGTTTCGACACGAGTCATTGTAACAAGCTTTGATCCAGATCCAACATTATCAGTAAGGCAAAATTTATGCGACAAAATCAGTACGGAATAATCAGAAAAACATAATTAAGACATTTCGAATCTAGCTAGAGTCATCTTTAGTAATCTTAAAGAGTCATCTTTAAGCTGGTTACAATGATTTTTTTCAACACATAAAGATGTCTCTTTTTTTGTCGTGCTGTCTATTCTGTTTATTATCAAGCTGTGCTTCCAAAGATCTAAATCTACCACCTCAAGTGCTACATTTATTAGAACAAAGAACAAAGATTGACAGTTGCTAGAGAATTTAGGCAGTGTCATCTCTCCCTGTTTGGCCTTGCTAGCATAATAAAATTCAGCAAAGAATCCACTTGGCTCCACTGAGATGCTGAACAATGCTTTTCTTTTATGCTGCCTTATACCTATATTGGAAAGTACATTTGAAGATGAATTGTGTAGAAACTGTGGCACTGTTAAATTTTTGCACTTGTAAGCTAATTTCTACCCACCCATCTACCCACTTGCACACCTCGTACTTGCCTAGAAAAGTTGTTGAATCATCTTGATAAAAAGATTGAAAAAGAATTTACAAATGACCTTAGTGGTATTAAATTTGTTTCATTTCATTGAGACCTTCAATTGGATTTTCTAAGAATCAAGGGCAAATTCTCAAAGTAATTCTCAGAATTGCCTCATTTTTATTCCAGGAATTGACTCCAAAACAAAACTGATACAAGTTGACAATGTCAAAGTGCGACTACAGATTTGGTAAGAGCTCCTTTTGGTTGAGTTGTAAGAATTCTCAATTTTTTTTGAGTGGATGGCAGTGAATAGAAACGAAATGAATAGAATGGCATTGAGTTGTAAGAATTCTCAATTTTTTTGAGTGGATGGCAGTGAATAGAAACGAAATGAATAGAATGGCATTGAATATTAGGAAGAGAGACAACTTGTTCATATGAATAAAGTACTACTGCTTAAAATTAATTAATTTGATAATCATCTTAATGATTTAGCAACAAAATTATATTTACATGACTTTAATTGAAGACTTTACGGGGCTTTATATCAGGCCAAAAAAATCATTGACTGTTGGCACTTGCTTCTGGATTGGCAAAATGAAACTCAACATGCAATTGAGTTCTTATGATGGCACAAGATTCCATGTTGGGCCTCAATGGAACAAAATCAAATGAATTATATTCTTCTCTGTCATCCAAATGGGATTCATTTCGTGACCATTTGATGATCTAATGGCTGTTTTTTATAATTCAAAAGATGCAAGAAAGCTTTCCGAAATATAATTGGCCTTGAAACTAATGAAATGCTTGAACTTGTCTATGGATAAAGATTACAATGAATAGATTTGCTTAATTCGTCTTTATTTTGCAGGGACACTGCAGGACAGGAAAGATTTAGGACTCTCACAAGTGCCTATTACAGAGGAGCAATGGTATTTTTTGTCTTAAAAAATTGACATAAAATGAAGGCCTCAGTTACACGATGCAGGATTGTTTTTCACTTCAGATTCTGAAGGCACTCCCAATCTGAAGGAATAGCACTCTACTTTTGGAAGTGGTAACATCACTTCAGATCATCATTGACTCTGTTTTGCTACTTTAACACAATAGGCCGTTTTTCAAAATTGACCACAAGCAGTTGGCACTACCAGGCTTGAGGCTGAAGTAAAGCTGTGCTTTAAATTTGCTTCCGTTTACTCTGAGCTTATATTTATAATTAGGTATTTGCCTTAAAACCTTCTTTTTGATGAGATAATTTTTGCAAAGACATTCAAAATTCAAGACATTAGGTTGCACCACCCTAAAAATACCATCAAAGGTACTGGATGGCATGTGTCCATCAAAGCATCAAGGGTAGCCATTTTGTCGTGAACTGCTCTCTAGAAAAAATAAACCCCTTTTCTTAACAATATTAGAGGTAAAAGAAAGGTACTAGAATGAAAATAACTTTGGATTGAGCGCTTACACAAGATAAAATGAAAATTAGAGTGATTGAGATTGATTTCCACCTTACCCCTGATGCAGTCTGGAGCTTCAAATCTGCAAGAGCAAAATACTTTGGGATGCCTTAGCATTGTGTAACTGAAACTCTTCCCCAAAGCAAACGCCAATCTTGAATTAACTTTATCCAGTGCCATGTGAAGATTAGTCAATGTTGATGCAATACTTTTGAAATGGTAGTGTATTGTAGGTGAAAATTAATAAGCTTTTTTCACTTTCTTTCTTTGAAAAGTAATAATGGTAGAAATATTATATTGTTTTTTAATTATTTTTTTTTCAGGGAATCATGTTGGTTTATGAAGTAACAAATGAGTCGTCTTTTAATAATATCAGTAGTTGGCTTGAAAACATTGAACAAGTAAGTTATGATAGGATCTGAAATTTTGTTGATTTCTTGTTTTAAGAACTCCATAAGAACTTCTTATTAGATGCTGTTATCAGATCTCTGTATAGTTACACAAATGGCTCATTGGTAATCTCAAATACCTTGTATCAAATTTCACAATTTTTAACATCACATGTAATTAACTTGATATGCTGAAAAATGTTTGAATTTGAGTTTGTATCTATTCTTATTGTGAATGTTGCTCATTTTCTTATTTCATCAATATTTTAGAACACAGAGAATGATGTGTGCAAAATAATGGTGGGAAACAAGTGCGATGCAAGTGTTGAGGAGAGAGAAGTGACAGAGTCAAGAGGGAGTCAGGTAGCTATTCAATAATTGAGCCGTACCTCAAGTTTAATTGCAAGCATTGTTTTGCCAGCATAATGTTTTGTCTGGTCAGGGAGATAAGGAATTAAGAATTGATTTTGGAGAATATTTTTCAGAGGTTTAATTCCTAACCTGTTATTGTGAGTAACAATTTTTCTTCAATTGAAATCCTTTCTAGTTTGATTTGAGTTTGAAGTTCATTTTATTTTTCTTCTTCATTATATCTTATTTAATTAAAAAACATTGCTTGATATGTATGCCAATTTGAAAGAGGATAAACAAGGGAATTGTTAAGTTGGGACCTGGCCACTTTTAAGTGGGAACAAAGTGTGTTTGGAATGGTTGGTTAGCAAAAAAGAATTACATTTAAACAAACATAAAAGAAAACAAAGCGATTTAGGTGGTCGAGTCCCTATAGTAGAATATCGATTAAAATTTAGCCTTGAACGTCCACTGTAAGATCGAATTTCGCTTTCTATATAGGCCCAGGAAGATACCCAATACTTGCTGCTGTTTTTATTTCTTATTTGTTTATCATTATTGTATGAATTAGCCTAAGTCGTTATTTTTCAGAGAGCTGCAGAGTTCAATCTTCCTTTCTTTGAGGCAAGCGCAAAAACTGGGACAGGAGTTGTTGAAGTAATCTATTTTTTTGATATGATCTATTTTTGCTTATTAAAGTTCATGACTGAGCTTAATTTCATGGTCATTTGTTAAGGTTTCGGTAAACGTTTTTGACATGATATTTGATTTCTCTCCCTAAAAGCAAAACTATTAACGGAATCAAATATAACTTTACATCATTCGATGCACAAGAATGTGGCGATTCCAATCATATCAACAAAATTGGCAAAGACTGTAAAATGATTCTTTCCGGGCAAATTTATTGCTTAAATGAGTGTACCACCTTCCAAAGCTATTTTGTACCCTTGCGATTGAGGTATCAAAATCTGACTTATATCAGCAGAAAGCGCAGATTTCTAGCTACCAAACTCTGTCTCAGATTTTTCAAATTCCTCCTCCCCTTGAAACTATACCCTGTCAAAAATTGGCAAACAATTTTTCTTCCCTCTCACAGTTTTATTCACATCTGTCATGGCCGTGTGCAAAGGTTTGAACCATTCGATTGGTTCCTTGGGTACAAAATAGCTTTTTCGTACCTGTATGTAGAGGAATTGTAAGTCCGTAGAAAACGGGATTTTACTGATCTCATTTGCAAGGTACACTCGTAAACCACATTGTAATCCCGGTCAATTCACTTGAAGCTTTAAGATCAATACGCCTATTTAAATAAACACGGCCGTACATGAGATACATGGATGTGCCATGCGATATTGTAAATGAGACATGGGGCCACAACCGCAAAGCAACGAAATCGGCTTAACAGGTCAAGAGATTTTCATGCCTCAACTAAACGTTCTGATAAAGAAATCATGGAAACCTTCGTTTGCATGTGATTTTTTTCATTTTCAAAATTTCTCTTTGTGTGCCTTGAAAGTTCGGCTACTTAAATGTAAAAATTCGTAAGTGGATGTTTTCATCCAGAAAACGCTTACCGTAACGTTAAAGCGCTTATATTTCTGTGTCTGTTGCTTTTATCCAAATTTTTGAGGATATTGAGCGAAAAATCATCACGAACTTTCATTTTTTTCAAAGCAATTTTAATTCTGTGTCTGTTGCTTCGAAAAATTGTATCCAAATTTTTGAAGATACTGAATGAAATATCACCATGAAAAATCTCACCATTTCTTTCAAAGCAAATTATATTCTTCTTTTTATTCTTCAGGCGTTTATGTCCCTAGCAAACATCATAAAGCAAAGGAATGACATCAAGGTATTCTGTTTTTTGATAATCATGATCGTCTTCAACTACAACTCCATAGACAAAGATTCAACCACATAATCTGAAACTTTTGAACACGTTTTAGTCAAGAGTGAAGTTAGGTATGGAGTCACATCGTGAACGAAATGACAACCGATAGATCGTACCGTGTTATGTGGATCGTACCGTCAGATACCCGTGGATCGTCCCGTTACGTCACGGCACGGTTTGACAAACTTGTCGACTCGATCTATGACATCGTCCCACGAGCTACGAATCATAACATCATCGTTATTGTGTCATCGTGGTTCGTGGATGAGTAGACGGGAATGCTGTTTGTAAGAGGCTTTACATCGTAAAGAGCGAGAGGCAAAGACAACGCACTCACTACATTTTGTGTGCTCTTTAATTGCACTGAAAACACTGATATATACGTCAACACGTGATATGATATTGATTAATAGCTAACACGTGATATGACATGTGATTGTATACACGTGTTCTATTACATGTTCGGAGGAATAGAAGGGGAGTGCTGTTTCTGCCAAAGTTCATTTCGTCATGTTATTTTTGATAGAAATTGCTATTGTTATCATCATTGTAGAATTTATTCGGCTTTAAATTTAAAAGAGGTCCACTTTAGATACTAGAGGCAGGAAGACCTACCCTCTGTTGTATTAATACCTAATTATTCTGTATTAATGTATCAATCTTTCTTGGAACAAGAAAACTCTTCTAAGCGTCAATATGCAAGTAAAAGATAAGGCAAGCTTGCTTTGACTTAGGCCACTTTTCAATCGATTCAAACTTCTTTTATTTTCATAGGAAAGTCAACTGTCTGTGAAAGAGCTTTCACCGTTTCAAGGTGTCTCAGCTGATTCCTCGAAGAGTGGTTCTTGCTGCAGATAGCTTTCAAAGGTATTTCTCTTATTACAAAAACGCATTTTTCACACAAATCTCTTATCAATATAAATAATTTGACATTTTGATAAAAGTATTCGTGATTTTTACAACAACAGTTTACTTTACGCGAGAGTTAACCCTAAAATTTTGAACTTGGAGCAATCAATGATTTTTTACCTTAATGTATGTGCACACGGCGGTTATCTTGTAAAATATGCTATACAATAAAATTTCTTTGGAGAATTCACGAGGTAATTTTAAAGTAACAGGAAGCTGCCTTGCTGGCTGGCTTTGGTAGCTGTTTGCTAACGTAATTTGCTGTGCTAACAGTGTGGATTTCATCATAGTTGGCTAAAACAAACTTTCGCTAACAGTTTGATCATCTGAAAAGAAATAAAAGAGGGGGCGGTTGACTTGGCGTAACATTGTCTGAGGAGAGGGGGCATTTAATTCTTCTATTTTTGGAAGTTATAATTTGTATTGAAGGGCAGAAACAAATCATAGCATACTAATGTAATTTTCAACCCACAAAAGATGTGAATCTGGGCAGCATTTACCTACGGATCCAGTGTGTGCTGAAATGTATAGTGATTCAAGATAAAGCAAGGTCATCTTTATAATTACGAGGTTTTCCACGAAGCTAATTTCCGCCATTTTTGTAAAACTATAACATTACTTATATATCGAAAGTTGTCCTCTCCAAAAAACCGTCAATTTGCATCAAAAACAAGACTGTTTCAAAAATTAAATTAGTTTTTTGGTATTTCTAATCAAAGAAAAGCAAATAAGCTAGTTTCTTCAGAAAACAAATTTCGAGAAAATCCGGTGATTTTTGTAAGTGTATAGCCTTACTTTTTTATCGAAAATTGGCCTCTCCCAAAAACTGTCATTTTGCATAAAAACGGATTATTTCCAAAATAAATTAATTCTTTGTTTTTTCTAATCAAAAAGAAGCAAATAAGCTAATTTCTTGAAGAAGGAAATTTGGCGATTTCTGTAAGTCTAAAGCCTTACTTTTTATCGAAAATTGGCCTCTCCCAAAAACCGTCATTTTCCATCAAACAACGAAGTTTTTTCCAAAACTAAATTAATTTGTTGGTTTTTACTATCAAAAAGAAGCAAATAAGCTAGTTTTTTGGGAAAAAAAATTTCGAAAAAATTTGGTGATTTTTGTAAGTCTATAGCCTTACTTTTTTATCAAAAATTGGTCTCCCAAAAAAACCTTCATTTTGCAGAAAAAACGAGGTTTTTTCCAAAACTAAATAAATTTGTTGGTTTTTACTATTAAAAAGAAGCAAATAAGCTAGTTTTTTGGAAAAAAAATTTCGAAAAAATTTGCGATTTTGTAATATAGCCTTACTTTTTTATCAAAAATTGGTCTCCCAAAAAAACCTTCATTTTGCAGAAAAAACGAGGTTTTTTTCCAAAACTAAATTAATATGTTGGTTTTTACTATCAAAGAAGCAAATAAGCTAGTTTTTTGGGAAAAAAATTTGAAAAAATTTGGCGATTTTTGTAAGTCTATAGCCTTACTTTTTTATCAAAAATTGGCTCCCAAAAAACCTTTTTTTGCAGAAAAAACGAGGTTTTTTCCAAAACTAAATAATATGTTGGTTTTTACTATCAAAAAGAAGCAAATAAGCTAGTTTTTTGGGAAAAAAAATTTCGAAAAAATTTGGCGATTTTTGTAAGTCTATAGCCTTACTTTTTTATCAAAAATTGGTCTCCCAAAAAAACCTTCATTTTGCAAAAGAAACGAGGGTTTTTTCCAAAAATAAAATAATATGTTGGTTTTCACTATTAAAAGAAGCAAATAACCTAGTTTTTTGGGAAAAAAATTGCGAAAAAATTTGGCGATTTTTGTAAGACTATAGCCTTACTTTTTTATCAAAAATTGGTCTCCCAAAAAACCTTCATTTCGCAGAAAAAACGAGGGTTTTTTCCAAAAATAAAATAATATGTTGGATTTCACTATTAAAAGAAGCAAATAATCTAGTTTTTTGGGAAAAAAATTGCGAAAAAATTTGGCGATTTTTGTAAGACTATAGCCTTACTTTTTTATCAAAAATTGGCCTCTCCAAAAAACCTTTTTTTTGCAGAAAAAACGAGGTTTCCTCCAAAACTAAATTAATATGTTGGTTTTTACTATTAAAAAGAAGCAAATAAGCTAGTTTTTTGTGAAAAAAAATTTCGAAAAAATTTAGCGATTTTTGTAAGTCTATAGCCTTACTTTTTTATCAAAAATTGGTCTCCCAAAAAAAACCTTAATTTTGCAGAAAAAACGAGGTTTTTTCCAAAATTAAATTATTATGCTGGTTTTTACTATTAAAAAGAAGGAAATCAGCTAGTTTTTTGGGAAAAAAAATTTCAAAAAAATTGGCGATTTTTGTAAGTCTATAGCCTTACTTTTTTATCAAAATTGGTCTCCCAAAAAACCTTCATTTTGCAGAAAAAACGAGGTTTTTTCCAAAACTAAATTAGTTTGTTGGTTTTGACTATTAAAAAGAAGCAAATAAGCTAGTTTTTTGGGAAAAAAATTTCAAAAAATTTTTGCGATTTTTGTAAGTCTATAGCCTTACTTTTTATCAAAAATTGGTCTCCCAAAAAACCTTCATTTTGCAGAAAAAACGAGGTTTTTTCCAAAACTAAATTAATTTGTTGGTTTTTACTATTAAAAAGAAGCAAATAAGCTTCGAAAAAATTTGGCGATTTTTGTAAGTCTATAGCCTTACTTTTTTATCAAAAATTGGCTCCCAAAAAAACCTTCATTTTGCAGAAAAAACGAAGTTTTTTCCAAAACTAAATTAATATGTTGGTTTTTACATTCAAAAAGAAGCAAATAAGCTAGTTTTTTGGGAAAAAAAATTTCGAAAAAATTTGGCGATTTTTGTAAGTCTATAGCCTTACTTTTTTATCAAAAATTGGCCTCTCCAAAAAACCTTTTTTTTGCAGAAAAAACGAGGTTTTTTCCAAAACTAAATTAATATGTTGGTTTTTACTATTAAAAAGAAGCAAATAAGCTAGTTTTTTGGGAAAAAAAATTTCGAAAAAATTTGGCGATTTTTGTAAGTCTATAGCCTTACTTTTTTATCAAAAATTGGTCTCCCAAAAAAACCTTCATTTTGCAGAAAAAACGAGGTTTTTTCCAAAACTAAATTAATATGCTGGTTTTTACTATTAAAAAGAAGAAAATCAGCTAGTTTTTTGGGAAAAAAAATTTCGAAAAAATTTGGCGATTTTTGTAAGTCTATAGCCTTACTTTTTTATCAAAAATTGGCCTCTCCAAAAAACCTTTTTTTTGCAGAAAAAACGAGGTTTTTTCCAATACTAAATTAATATGTTGGTTTTTACTATCAAAAAGAAGCAAATAAGCTAGTTTTTTTGGAAAGAAAATTTCGAAAAAATTTAGCGATTTTTGTAAGTCTATAGCCTTACTTTTTTATCAAAAATTGGCCTCTCCAAAAAACCTTTTTTTTGCAGAAAAAACGAGGTTTTTCCAAAACTAAATTATTATGCTGGTTTTTACTATTAAAAAGAAGAAAATCAGCTAGTTTTTTGGGAAAAAAAATTTCGAAAAAATTTGCCGATTTTTGTAAGTCTATAGCCTTACTATTTTATCAAAAATTGGCCTCTCCAAAAAACCTTTTTTTGCAGAAAAAACGAGGTTTTTTCCAAAACTAAATTAATATGCTGGTTTTTACTATTAAAAAGAAGGAAATCAGCTAGTTTTTTTGGAAATAAAATTTCAAAAAAATTTGGCGATTTTTGTAAGTCTATAGCCTTACTTTTTTATCAAAAATTGGTCTCCCAAAAAAACCTTCATTTTGCAGAAAAAACGAGGTTTTTTCCAAAACTAAATTAATTTGTTGGTTTTTACTATTAAAAAGAAGAAAATAAGCTAGTTTTTTGGGAGAAAAAATTTCAAAAAACTTTTGCGCTTTTTGTAAGTCTATAGCCTTACTTTTTTATCAAAAATTGGTCTCCCAAAAAACCTTCATTTTGCAGAAAAAACGAGGTTTTTTCCAAAACTAAATCAATTTGTTGGTTTTTACTATTAAAAAGAAGCAAATAAGCTAGTTTTTTGCGAAAAAAAATTTCGAAAAAATTTGGCGATTTTTGTAAGTCTATAGCCTTACTTTTTTATCAAAAATTGGTCTCCCAAAAAAACCTTCATTTTGCAGAAAGAACGAGGTTTTTTTCAAAAACTAAATTAATTTGTTGGTTTTTACTATTAAAAAGAAGCAAATAAGCTGTTTTTTTGGGAAAAAAAATTGCGAAAAAATTTAGCGATTTTTGTAAGTCTAAAGCCTTACTTTTTTATCAAAAATTGGTCTCCCAAAAAACCTTCATTTTGCAGAAAAAACGAGGTTTTTTCCAAAACTAATTTAATTTGTTGGTTTTTACTATTAAAAAGAAGCAAATAAGCTGTTTTTTTGCGAAAAAAAATTTCGAAAAAATTTGGCGATTTTTGTAAGTCTATAGCCTTACTTTTTTATCAAAAATTGGCCTCCCAAAAAAACCTTAATTTTGCAGAAAAAACGAGGTTTTTTTCAAAAACTAAATTAATTTGTTGGTTTTTACTATTAAAAAGAAGCAAATGAGCTGTTTTTTTGGGAAAAAAAATTTCGAAAAAATTTAGCGATTTTTGTAAGTCTATAGCCTTACTTTTTTATCAAAAATTGGTCTCCCAAAAAAACCTTCATTTTGCAGAAAAAACGAGGGTTTTTCCAAAACTAAATTAATATGCTGGTTTTACTATAAAAAGAAGAAACTAGTTTTTTGGGAAAAAAAATTTCGAAAAAATTTGGCGATTTTTGTAAGTCTATAGCCTTACTTTTATCAAAAATTGGTCTCCCAAAAAAACCTTCATTTGCAGAAAAAACGAGGTTTTTTCCAAAACTAAATTAATATGTTGGTTTTACTATCAAAAAGAAGCAAATAAATAGTTTTTTGGAAAAAAAATTTCGAAAAATTTGGCGATTTTTGTAAGTCTATAGCCTTACTTTTTTATCAAAAATTGGCCTCTCCAAAAAACCTTTTTTTGCAGAAAAAACGAGTTTTTTCCAAAACTAAATTAATATGCTGGTTTTTACTATTAAAAAGAGGAAATAGCTAGTTTTTGGGAAAAAAAATTTCGAAAAATTTGGCGATTTTTGTAAGTCTATAGCCTTACTTTTTATCAAAAATGGTCTCCCAAAAAAACCTTCATTTGCAGAAAAACGAGGTTTTTTCCAAAACTAAATTAATTGTTGGTTTTTACTATTAAAAAGAAGCAAATAAACTAGTTTTTGGAAAAAATTCGAAAAAATTTGGCGATTTTTGTAAGTCTATAGCCTTACTTTTTATCAAAATGGTCCCAAAAAACCTCTATTTTTGCAGAAAAAACGAGTTTTTTCCAAAACTAAATAATTTTGGTTTTTACTATTAAAAAGAAGCAAATAAGCTAGTTTTTTGGAAAAAAAAATTTCGAAAAAATTGGCGATTTTTGTAAGTCTATAGCCTTACTTTTTATCAAAAATTGGTCTCCCAAAAAAACCTTCATTTGCAGAAAAAACGAGTTTTTTCCAAAACTAAATAATATGTGGTTTTTACTATAAAAAGAAGCAAATAGCTAGTTTTTGGGAAAAAAAATTTCGAAAAAATTTGGCGATTTTTGTAAGTCTATAGCCTTACTTTTTATCAAAAATTGGCTCTCCAAAACCTTTTTTTTGCAGAAAAAACGAGGTTTTTTCCAAAACTAAATTAATATGTGGTTTTTACTATTAAAAAGAAGAAAAGCTAGTTTTTTGGGAAAAAAATTTCGAAAAAATTTGCGATTTGTTAAGTTCTATAGCCTTACTTTTTTATCAAAAATTGGTCTCCCAAAAACCTTCATTTTGCAGAAAAAACGAGGTTTTTTCCAAAACTAATTAATTGTTGGTTTTTACTATTAAAAAGAAGCAAATAAGCTAGTTTTTGGGAAAAAAAATTTCAAAAAATTTGGCGATTTTTGTAAGTCTATAGCCTTACTTTTTATCAAAATTGGTCTCAAAAACCTTCATTTTGCAGAAAAAACGAGGTTTTTTCCAAAACTAAATTAAATGTTGGTTTTACTATTAAAAAGAGAAGCAATAAGCTAGTTTTTGGAAAAAAAATTCGAAAAAAATTTGGCGATTTTTGTAAGTCTATAGCCTTACTTTTTTATCAAAAATTGGTCTCCCAAAAACCTTCATTTTGCAGAAAAAACGAGGTTTTTTCCAAAACTAAATTAATATGCTGGTTTTACTATAAGAAGAAAATCAGCTAGTTTTTGGGAAAAAAATTTCGAAAAAATTTGGCGATTTTTGTAAGTCAATAGCCTTACTTTTTTATCAAAAATTGGCCTCTCCAAAAAACCTTTTTTGCAGAAAAAACGAGGTTTTTCCAAAACTAAATTAATATGTGGTTTTTACTATTAAAAGAAGAAATAGCTAGTTTTTTGGGAAAAAAAATTCGAAAAAATTGGCGATTTTTGTAAGTCTATAGCCTTACTTTTTTATCAAAAATTGGCTCTCCCAAAAAAACCTTCATTTTGCAGAAAAAACGAGGTTTTTTCCAAAACTAAATTAATGTGTGGTTTTACTATAAAAAGAAGCAATAAATAGTTTTTGGGAAAAAAAATTTCGAAAAATTGGCGATTTTGTAAGTCTATACCCTTACTTTTTATCAAAATTGGCTCTCCAAAAAAACCTTTTTTTGCAGAAAAAACGAGGTTTTTCCAAACAAAATAATATGCTGGTTTTACTATTAA
>NW_027019653.1:155037-247013 GCF_013076305.1 Rhopilema esculentum
CGTCCAAATATCCAAAAAATCTGATGATATTTCTCTAGCTATTTAGGAAAAATTTGATAGTGATTTGGAAACCAATAAAATATGTCGAGGCATGGTCGAGTCTGGTTAAAAGTGACTAAGCAGTAATCTTAAAAATGAATTCATGAAATCCATTTTGAAAAGTAAGGACTTCATGAATAATTCATTGACTTCAATGGAAAACGGAAAAAAGTCACTTCCAAAAGCTCTCAAGAGGGCTGTTTAATATAAATTATGGTTCTCGAAAGGTCTAATATATCCAGCATTTTCCAAGAGGATTTTGAGAAGGAGAATTATGGGAGAAGACAAAACGACAGGGGCATGTGTTTATGCTCTCTCCCACGCTGAAATGTCTTTAGCAAAACTTTCAATGTTTGAGTATGTGTAATGGTAAAATTGAAACCAAAACTTGTGCAGTATATCTATCTAAATATGCATAGGAAGTCGTTGAAACTTCAAGTTACGAAAACATTTGTGAGCTTCAAAAATAAACTCTTTCAAAAAAAGAAGAATAGAAATGGTTCTTCTGGACGGCCGGAAAATACTTCCATATTTGTTCTGCTTGTTTGAGATTTCATTTTAATAAGTTTAAAGTCCTATCTTAAAATGATTCACGAGTCAGATGGAAGGAAAATATTTGAAATGCTTTAGTTGAAATCAGGAAACTTATGAAAATGAACAGGAATGAAAGAAGTTGAAATGCTGGTAACAAAAGGTTTAAAATACATTTTACGACAGCGTCTCTTGGTAAGAACCCTTTTGGAAAAAATATAATTGCAAATGGCTATTGAGGAAAACCTGCGAAACTTTTACATTTACATTAATAGCTGAGAGAAAAGCATTGAAAACGACATTGGGAGGAAATTCTTACATGTAATGCCAGAAAGAGAAGGAAAGTGTTGCAAACAAAAATGGAAGGAAACTTCAGCATGTAATACCAGAAAGGAAAGCGTTGCAAACAAAAATGGAGGGAAACCTCAGCATGTAATACCTGAAAGGAAAGTGTTGCAAACAAAAATGGAGGGAAACCTTTGCATTTAATACCAGAGAGAAAAGCGTTGCAAAAAAATAGAGAGAAACCTTTCGAATGAATAAGACATGTGTATCGAGCATGGAAAAAGAGAAAACACGTGCATGGAAGGAAAACTTTACAAAGAATTCTAGTAAGGCGACCATTGCAAACATGGATGGATGAAAAATCTTTTTATCTAAAGCCTTGAAGCTTTAGGTTCGTTTCATAAACAAAGGTCAAATTCAGTAACCTATTGCACGAGAGGAGACATGGAGTTGTCACGATCATTGGAAACATTTTGCGAACCTGAAAGGAGACAGGGATAAACAGAATTTGTTCACACAAAAAAATTTTTTTATTGCAGCTTGCCGAAGTTTATTTTGTGGATTAACAAAGACTTCTTTTGACGAGATTGATGACGTCTTTTTCAAACCTCAGATGTTCGTGATTACACTTTTGTGTTCCTAAAACTCATCGGCAAGAGATTTGTTTAGCAGCATAAATACCACAGCCTAAGTTACAATCAACAGCCATTGCATTGTAAGGAAATACTCGCAACATTTTGAGACAAAATACTTTTTATTGCGTTGATCTATACGCAAATAAGTTAGGCTCTTATGTCTTTCAGGGTTATCTTGTTTAGAGACAGCGTCTCGGTACAAAGAGCATGTTGCGAGGGGTGTAATAACGTCTAACCAATCAACGTGCAACGAGCCTGGTTTTGATAAATCAATGGGCTGGATTTATAACAGTGTGTGACAAATCGGGGTCGATTTAGCTAGCAAAAGATCAGAGGGCTTCTAAAAACATCACGAATTAATTTGCAGCGGTCATGCACGCATTTATAGTGAAATTATAAATATCTGAATGTTTATCTCTGAATTGGAGAGACCAAAGGTGTCAGAACAAGATCTGCTGGGAAGACCAAGAGGCAAAAAGCTGTGGAGAATCACGATCACGAACGTCCTCACTGGACATTGTACTTAGAGAGAGAGAGAGAGAGAGAGAGAGAGAGAGAGAGAGAGAGAGAGAGAGAGAGAGAGAGAGAGAGAGAGAGAGAGAGAGAGAGATGTAGTCCATCAACCCAAACACAATAGGAAACTTCTATAGAATGACTGATAATGGGTAAAAATGGTAAATGTGTGCCAAGTAGGCCAAGATTTATTCGAAAATAGATCAGACGCTTCCCAAAACATCATTCGTGAATCGGATTTGAAGCGTGGTCTTAATCAACTTACAAGTAGCGTGGTCTTAACCAATCAAATTGAAGATCAACTGGACTTGTGCAATCAATTCATTAGCAGTTTTAACAATCGTGCTTACTACTGCAATCTATATGAACACACTTAGTCTAGCAACAAAGACTCCAAACTTCAGGAAAAAATTGGCTGAATAGTTGCTTTCACAAAAAATGATTTTTATGACTACGATATTTCCATTAGCCTAGAAAAACTGTCAGTCTTATTTTTAGAAAAACTCTTTGTGGACGTGTTGTTTGGAATGTGTCAAGAATATACAATATTTTGATCCAACGGAGATCCTTTGAGTTCATCATTTTAAGCTTAACATAAATCAGTGATATGAAGATTGCATACCTTATGTCATTCATCAACTGTTCTGATTTGTGATTCATCATCAAATGATTTGTGATTCCTGTTATGATTTGTGATTCATCAACTGATCTGTTTTGGGAATCATTCTTTGATGTGACTTTTTATTCACTAACTACTGTCATTGTCCTTTCATTGCATCAATACAACAGCTAGCATTGAATCAGGCAGGCATCATGGCCAAGCTGTATGAACAAAAAAGATTAATCAAACATCACTCATATTTTTTTATTTAGCTGAAGATGAGATGAGCATGTCTGAAGTCTGAAAACATACTCTAATTTGATTGGCAAAGCGTTGCAATGAAAACAAAGCAAAACCTTTGCATTTAATACCAGAGAGAAAAGCGTTGCAAAAAAATAGAGAGAAACCTTTCGAATGAATAAGACATGTGTATCGAGCATGGAAAAAGAGAAAACACGTGCATGGAAGGAAAACTTTACAAAGAATTCTAGTAAGGCGACCATTGCAAACATGGATGGATGAAAAATCTTTTTATCTAAAGCCTTGAAGCTTTAGGTTCGTTTCATAAACAAAGGTCAAATTCAGTAACCTATTGCACGAGAGGAGACATGGAGTTGTCACGATCATTGGAAACATTTTGCGAACCTGAAAGGAGACAGGGATAAACAGAATTTGTTCACACAAAAAAATTTTTTTATTGCAGCTTGCCGAAGTTTATTTTGTGGATTAACAAAGACTTCTTTTGACGAGATTGATGACGTCTTTTTCAAACCTCAGATGTTCGTGATTACACTTTTGTGTTCCTAAAACTCATCGGCAAGAGATTTGTTTAGCAGCATAAATACCACAGCCTAAGTTACAATCAACAGCCATTGCATTGTAAGGAAATACTCGCAACATTTTGAGACAAAATACTTTTTATTGCGTTGATCTATACGCAAATAAGTTAGGCTCTTATGTCTTTCAGGGTTATCTTGTTTAGAGACAGCGTCTCGGTACAAAGAGCATGTTGCGAGGGGTGTAATAACGTCTAACCAATCAACGTGCAACGAGCCTGGTTTTGATAAATCAATGGGCTGGATTTATAACAGTGTGTGACAAATCGGGGTCGATTTAGCTAGCAAAAGATCAGAGGGCTTCTAAAAACATCACGAATTAATTTGCAGCGGTCATGCACGCATTTATAGTGAAATTATAAATATCTGAATGTTTATCTCTGAATTGGAGAGACCAAAGGTGTCAGAACAAGATCTGCTGGGAAGACCAAGAGGCAAAAAGCTGTGGAGAATCACGATCACGAACGTCCTCACTGGACATTGTACTTAGAGAGAGAGAGAGAGAGAGAGAGAGAGAGAGAGAGAGAGAGAGAGAGAGAGAGAGAGAGAGAGAGAGAGAGAGAGAGAGAGAGAGAGAGAGAGAGAGAGAGAGAGAGGAGAGAGAGAGGGAGAGAGAGAGAGAGAGAGAGAGAGAGAGAGAGAGAGATGTAGTCCATCAACCCAAACACAATAGGAAACTTCTATAGAATGACTGATAATGGGTAAAAATGGTAAATGTGTGCCAAGTAGGCCAAGATTTATTCGAAAATAGATCAGACGCTTCCCAAAACATCATTCGTGAATCGGATTTGAAGCGTGGTCTTAATCAACTTACAAGTAGCGTGGTCTTAACCAATCAAATTGAAGATCAACTGGACTTGTGCAATCAATTCATTAGCAGTTTTAACAATCGTGCTTACTACTGCAATCTATATGAACACACTTAGTCTAGCAACAAAGACTCCAAACTTCAGGAAAAAATTGGCTGAATAGTTGCTTTCACAAAAAATGATTTTTATGACTACGATATTTCCATTAGCCTAGAAAAACTGTCAGTCTTATTTTTAGAAAAACTCTTTGTGGACGTGTTGTTTGGAATGTGTCAAGAATATACAATATTTTGATCCAACGGAGATCCTTTGAGTTCATCATTTTAAGCTTAACATAAATCAGTGATATGAAGATTGCATACCTTATGTCATTCATCAACTGTTCTGATTTGTGATTCATCATCAAATGATTTGTGATTCCTGTTATGATTTGTGATTCATCAACTGATCTGTTTTGGGAATCATTCTTTGATGTGACTTTTTATTCACTAACTACTGTCATTGTCCTTTCATTGCATCAATACAACAGCTAGCATTGAATCAGGCAGGCATCATGGCCAAGCTGTATGAACAAAAAAGATTAATCAAACATCACTCATATTTTTTTATTTAGCTGAAGATGAGATGAGCATGTCTGAAGTCTGAAAACATACTCTAATTAAGGAAAAATGATCCAGTCAAATTCAAGTTAAAACATTGCTTGAACTTTTGGCTAATATGTCTATTCATAATTCTAACACCTAATTCGCCAGCCTTTAGATTATTTCATCAAAGCTTTGCTATTCCAATAACGTTCATTAATAGAAATGAAAATACAATATCAAACTACTTTAATATGTCTCTATATCAGGGAAGCAGACTCGACTGGAACGAAAGGAAACGTTTCAAAGGTGAAAGGCAAAGAATTACAGGAGTATTCGAAAACAATTGGGAAAACTGGAAATAGTCGCTGCCTGCAAACATAATTTGGACAAATTTCAAGATATTAGAAAAATGACTCATCAATAAACAAGGGGGTTTCAGCACCTATTCACTTAAAAAAACCCTGATAAATACAACTTAACAAATAATGAACTTTCAAAGTATCAAGAATAAACTAACCAAGATGCTTCTTGAAGCCGTTGTCTTTGCTTCCATCATATCACTTGTCTTTTTTCATTGAATCTGTAACAGATGCACAGAATATTCAAAATATGATCAACATTATAAGAAACAAAGTTGTAAGATGATCAAATAAATTAAATAAATTATAGAAATTACCCTTATCTTAAAGAAGTTGCTTGAAAATCATTATTTTAAAGATGGAGTGGAAATGATTGCTTTGAACCAATTAAGCAGCTACAAAATTTAAAAGTTTATTCCTTCCCTCAGCTCAATGGCAGAATGTCACAGAAATCTTAATGTGCCAATGTAATTTGCAGACAGGTCCGTCAATTGCTAATGTACTCAAGGGGGGTTTCCAAGTCCTGTTTGCTGATAAAGTGGATGAGCCATCCTGTCTTTGCCAACAAGTTTTAAAATTTGCTGACTATGCACCCCTAGATGGCAAAAAACTCCTTGATCTTGCAATGGAATTATTTTTCAAGGGGAAACCATGCTCCACATGCCCCCCCCCCCCCTAGTGAAGGGCCTGCTTTCAGAGTCTTTATTTAAAGCTTGCATTTGAAAGCATATTTAATATTAAGAGACACTAGATAAAATTTTCAACTAAGGGACCATTTTCTGAAGTTTGTGAAGTGCCCCTACTTGTAAGTGAACCTCTTTTCTGACTTGGTAATCAGCCAAATTTCATTTCATGTTATTTATTTATCAATCGCTTCAAGATACCTTTTCTCATGCTAGGTACAACAAAAAATTTACAAAATGCTGAGAAATAATGAGGAATGACAACAATCAAGAAACAGAATCCGAACTTTGATATAAATTACAATTAAATTCTTGTAAAATATCATACAAGACTACAGAACGTAAACCAGAGAAGAATAGTAGATGAAAAATTGAAATAGATTGTATTTAAAAAGAGGACCGAATGATTAAGATGAAAGTTTCAGGTTTAGTTTAAGAGAGTACCAATAAGCAGGCAAATGTTATTGATTTGAATTTATACTCTGCTGAATTGGTCTAAATTTTTTACATTTACTAGAATCTGATTGTCCACTTTTTTTAAAGACATCAAATCCAGCCTTGTAGATGAATGGGGAACAATTAGCAAAATAAACAAGGAAAATGACTGGAATGCAAGAGCTTCTGTGCCGTATTTCATCATGTTTATATTACTTAGTACTAAAAAGTTTTTCAACAGCTGTTTCAGAGAACAAAAAAAATTGCATGCCTTATTTAGGCCTAAAAATTTGCTTACGAAAAAAACTGACTAGCATTGCAATGAAAAGGACTTTTAATCAATTCTTTGCCCAAAAAGGAATTACATCTTACTTCAAGCCACATTCTTTCATCTTTAACTTGCTACAGCTTTGTTTCTTCCCAAAAAACGCTTCTCTTTGCCGAAGGCTTCGATTTTTTCGCCATCTTGGCATTTGAATGTTCTTCTTGGCGCACAGCATTGTGGGTGATTTGTTTCCTCTTGGGGAATCGCAGCGACCAGAACTGCAGGAGGAGATGGGTCGAAAAATTCTAACGTGGTTAGGGTGAAAAGGGGGCTAGGCAGCAAAAGGGGATAATATCCCATTGTGCACCATACATAAAGGAAAATTTCAAGCTGAAGTGCTTGCCAAAATTTGCTGGTAATGACACTAAAAATTTTTGCCAATTATCCTTACCCATGCAACCAACACGGAGAATTGAATTGTGTACGATTTGCCCCCCCCCCAAACACAGAGAGCTCAGTTTTGTCAACGTAAAAGTATTTAGTGCCCGATAAAGTTGTGTTTTTTTGCAACTTTGGGTTCATTCAATCATCATCCTTGCGTATTTTCGAACTTGTTATCCTAACTACTTTATTTTGCATATATTACCTCTTTGACTTTTTTTATTACTTTGGACTTTTTTATTATTCTAAATTTGAAACAACAAAATTATACAAAAATAAGAAGTGATGTGTGTCTTTGTGATGGGCTTATTCTTTTCGGAACTAAAGATTGTAGATTGATATTATATAATTGAAAATAGCACAAAAACGGAACATTAAATTTAAAGAAATTTAAAGAAGGAGCTCCTAGGATTCTTAATGTCCGACAATAACTAAGTTAAGATGGTTTTTATACCCAGGTGTGGGTCTAAAATAACATGAGACGAATAATGCGAGGTCCAGTTGGTTCCTTCAAGGGTTCTATGTTTATAACCAATCATTTATTGGCCCTGACGTTATGGTAAAAGTCTTTTTGAAAATCTGACATTGCTTAATACCATAAATACTCGAAGCCCCCAAATTTGAAAAAGTCCCCCCCCCACTTCAAACAAGCCCTCACCCTAAAATAATCTTTGAGAAATAACCCCAACGCCCCAACAAGCCCTAATGGGCTGTAGTACTGCCCTGATAGCAATAAATTCATCCCAGGATTTTTCAACATACAGTACTGACAAGTCTCAACAAGAGGAAGAAATTTACCCTCGTAATGTTTTTGGCTGCTGCCAAGCCCCCAACTTCGAATAAGCCCACCCCTCTGGAGAGCCCCCACCATTAAATATCTTTTGCGAAATAAGCCCATTTCGAAAACTTGAGACAAGCATTGGGTCAGGAACCGGAGGCATATGCCCCAAGGCCATAGCTATGGGGACACGTTAGCTGTGACATCCGCTTTTACTCTGTTGCATCAACGAAGGCAATGAATCGCTTTTATGAAATAATCATAGTTTTAATAATCACATCCATTTCTGAATGAAATGAAACTGTGATAGATGAAAAGTTACTTGTTTGAAATAAAAGTATCCAAAGAATCTCTTGAATTAGAAAAAAGGAAAAAATTTGTTGTGAAAAATCCTTTGTTCCATTATTTTTTATACTACCTTTTTATTACCTTTCATTTACCATTAATTCCTAAACATTTTTTACATAAAATCTCCTTGACAGTGAACTTCCTCAAAATATTGTTGAAATAAAGAGTCTGGCAAGGGATTTTCGTAAAATTTCATATTTCTTTTATCCACGATATTCATTTAGTATTAATCCTAATTCCTAATTACAAAACTAAAATATCAATTCTAATTATAAATAAGGGTTGAAAACATATATAAGAAAATAGAGACAAATTAAAAATTATAAAAACAATACTGTTCTTTAACGGATTCATGTGCAAAAAGATTCCTCTTTCTTCCTCAGCTTACAAAATGATTTCTTAGGACATTTTTACACAGGGTGGGTGTGTCAGACTCACCAATGTGCTTTGGAAAAGCATTTCAGGTTTTCGGACCAGTGAAATTGAAACTCTGTTTACTGTAGTCTAAATTTAATCTTCAGGTTTGGAGATCTGTCTTGTTGCTCGTATAGTACTTGTTTATCGATAATCGTTTGGTAAATTTATCGTGCAGACTCTCGGGACATATCTTGTTAATTATTTTAAACATTAGAAACGACTGGTCCAAATTGGAACATCTGATCGAAGCTATTTTTTGGTCGAAATAAAGTCTTTTATTTTTTATGCTTCAATAATCTCAAATGTACCATTTAGCAGTCTCTGATAGGGGGTTATCTAAGTGTTCGATAAACTCCCCCAGGCTTCTTCAGCATAACGAAGATGACTCTCAACAGGGCTGGGGAAAAAGTCTTTAAAGACTCATTGCTAACAATGAGCCATTGCGCTACGTAAGCATCCCATAATGCATTTTCAGACAGTCTGAAATCAATTTTGGTTAATCCGTAGAAGTTTACTGCCATTGTTTGGATCGTCGCCACGCTCGCAAAGGCCCATTGTTAGCAATGATTCTTCAACTTGAGACATGATATTCAACCTTTTTCCTATGATTCGGACCAAGTCCCCTTTACCACCCCTAACGACACTTCAACAGCTTGAGTAAACTTCCTTAGCAGCGATTGGCCTGAGAATATCTCAGGTGCAACATAGAAACAGGAAATAGAACATTTCATTTGTCAGAAAACATTATATAAACATTCATTTATACAACAAATTTATAGGTATTATTAAACAAATATTTGAATTCATAGTTGAAGGCATCGAACTCAGCCAATTAAGTTCTGGCTGAATTTTCATAACAGCTACAAATACAAATACAAAACAACCTAAATTTGAAATATTAAAATCTATTTAAAGTATTGTACAAGAACTCTCCTCAAATTTTGTAGCCTGCTCTACCTCGCCACTTTCAGAGGCCTTTGTAACAATCTCGACAACCTGAAAATGCAAAGAGATTGGCATCATTGTGGTTATAAGCCATCTCAAACAACAAATCATCGAGTTGTCTCTCTCCCGCGGACGCCCCCTCCCAATATTTAGGAAGACAATGGTCTTTTGTACTACAACAATGGGAAATATGACGTCATTTCATCAAAACAATAGTTTTCCCTCCTCCCCAATATTTGACCAAGTGTCCACCATTGTCTCAAATAGACCTGGAAATAAGAATTGCATAAAAACCCGATAAATATCAAGTCAAAAATCTAAGTAATTGCCAGTTACAAATAAAATTGCTCTCTGCCCATATTAATCTTCTATGGTCCATGTAATTCCATTTTTAAATGAGCTGGTCCTGTTCCTGATCTGATCCTGTTAAATCAAGAATCTGATCCTGTTCCATACAACCACGTAGCTGTAGGTGTCGGCTAGGGGGGAGGGCAAACTTGACCAAGAACCATACCTGAGGGGGGCAGGCTTTAAAACTAGAAAACAGATTATAACAAACAGATATATTTGGACAAAATCAAGGTCATGGAATTATAAATATGCCAAATTTTCAAAATATCATTTGGAAAAACTGTAGCCAGAGGGGGAAAAAGCTGTTGTCAAAATTTTCATTTGGGGGGGACACAGCCCCCCTGCAGCTACGTGGCTGGTTCCATAGCTTCGACAAAACAAACGAGCAAGGATCAAGGTAATTGCTGATAAGCCTAGGCCATATGGGTAAGCCTAGCCTGAGCCTTGACTGCTCGTTCATGCTGTCTGTCGTTCACAACAAACCACAAATATATGATCCAACTAGCAACTGGAAGAGAGACAGATCTCCTATCTTGGGAAGAGACTAACTGCATTTGATATTGTTAGGCTAGAACCTCTCCTCAAGCCTGCACTTTTACTTTTATACATATTTCTGACTAGCATCTACTAAAGGCCCTAATAACTTTATTAGGACACTGAGAAGCTGTGCTTATCGAGCAGTGTCCTGGTCCTTCTTCTTATTAAGACCACACTTCTTGATTCTTAAGCCTGGAATTGCAGAGAGCTGGCAACCCCTCACTCTGGGTGAAAGTTTGGTCAAGGACTCAAACCCCAGACCCATTGATCTGTAGTCAGACACCCTACCCTCTGATGGTTTGGCCACACCTCATGATTCCTACACCAGGAATTGCTGAGAGCTGGCACCCCTCACTCTGGGTGAAAGCTTAGTCATGCAAGGTACTCGAACCCTAGTCCCATTGATCTGTAGTCTGCACTACCCACTGAGCCATCTTCAAACCTTACTTAGTCTACTCACGTTCAGCAGTTATTTTAATCCTATTCTAAAAATTATTCATCGTCGTACATGCCTCTCATAATACCTGAATCTAATACCTCGAGCAGTATTACTTGTTGGCATTCGCAAATGACCTTTTGCAAGATTTTTCACTCAAAATAAAATTTCATCAAATAAAAAACATACCTCTTGAAAATCGGGAAAGTTTCCAACCTTTAATTTTGAAAAAATTACTTGTCCATTGACTGTAACTTCAAAAGAACCTGGAAAAGAACAGGAAATTATATTCACAAGGATTCATTCTTACAAAAAACTTTCTAAGAATTATCCTAGTGTGCTTCTTTTCAAAGCTAAAATAATCTTGAAGTAGGGTAACCAGTTCTCTCCTGGCTGCCCTTGAAGCTGACAGCAGGTAACAATTTTCTGCCCAATGAACAAAAGAGAGGCATTAAAATCAAGATTGACATTATCGTAACTAATTTTCGTCTTTTCCGTTCAGAGCCTCGCCATTTTTTCTCCAAATAAAGATTAAACTTGGCTCAAATTATGTATTTGAATAAATCTTTAGATTGCAACAAATATATTGAGCAAAAGTCCCCAAGTAAAACAGTGTCGGTAAAATTTTTGCCACAGTTGGGACTAGAAGGGATAATAGGAAACTTTCTTTACATTGCTGCCCTCCCATTTTAGGATCAGTGGAGAGGCCCCCGCATATCATCTTGACATGTCAATTAAAACTGAAGTGTCCAAATCAGTAGTGACTTTTGCTTTTGCTTCAATTTTGGTTTCAACTTATATTTGCCAACGCTTTTACCTGACAACGATTGCATAAATACTTTCTGAAATGATATCTTCTTTGTTTAGGGTTCATTGAAGGGAATTCTTGGTAATATTTCATTAATTATACTTCTTTTCAAGGTTTCAGCAATAACAAATAGTCTATATGACCCAATAGGTAGTGCAACTTCAAGCAAAGTGGCTACAAGTGGAGTTGACTGTACATGTCTAAATACATGCAGTGAAGGAGAAGGATTAACTAGGACGAAAAGATACCTAAACATAATCTCGGATAATTTTGAAGCCAGGGGACGCCATTATCATTATTCGATCTCCTTCGACTCCTACGATCATTTATGATAATTTATTTAAACGTCGTCAGTTGTCTTTTTTACAACGGGGGAGGGGGTGCTAGATAATTGGATTTTGGTGCCGAACACACCTTGGAAAGAATGAAAATGTCCATTTTATGTGACTTTAAATCGTAGTGTAACTTCAAGCAAAGTGGCTACAAGTGGATTCGACTGTACATGTCTAAATACATGTAGTGAAGGAGAAAGATTAACTAGGACGAAAAGGTACCTAAACATAGGCCAGGACAATTTCCAAATCAGGGTCCGCCATTATCAATATTCGGTCTTCTTCGACTCCTGCTATCATTTATGATAATTTATTTAAACGTCGTCAGTTGTTATTTTTACAACGGGGGAGGGGGGGTGCTTGATAATTGGATTTTGGTGCCGAACACACCTTGGAAAGAATGAAAATGTCCATTTTATGTGACTTTAAATCGTAGTGTAACTTCAAGCAAAGTGGCTACAAGTGGATTCGACTGTACATGTCTAAATACATGTAGTGAAGGAGAAAGATTAACTAGGACGAAAAGGTACCTAAACATAGGCCAGGACAATTTCCAAATCAGGGTCCGCCATTATCAATATTCGGTCTTCTTCGACTCCTGCTATCATTTATGATAATTTATTTAAACGTCGTCAGTTGTTATTTTTACAACGGGGGAGGGGGGGTGCTTGATAATTGGATTTTGGTGCCGAACACACCTTGGAAAGAATGAAAATGTCCATTTTATGTGACTTTAAATCGTAGTGTAACTTCAAGCAAAGTGGCTACAAGTGGATTCGACTGTACATGTCTAAATACATGTAGTGAAGGAGAAAGATTAACTAGGACGAAAAGGTACCTAAACATAGGCCAGGACAATTTCCAAATCAGGGTCCGCCATTATCAATATTCGGTCTTCTTCGACTCCTGCTATCATTTATGATAATTTATTTAAACGTCGTCAGTTGTTATTTTTACAACGGGGGAGGGGGGGTGCTTGATAATTGGATTTTGGTGCCGAACACACCTTGGAAAGAATGAAAATGTCCATTTTATGTGACTTTAAATCGTAGTGTAACTTCAAGCAAAGTGGCTACAAGTGGATTCGACTGTACATGTCTAAATACATGTAGTGAAGGAGAAAGATTAACTAGGACGAAAAGGTACCTAAACATAGGCCAGGACAATTTCCAAATCAGGGTCCGCCATTATCAATATTCGGTCTTCTTCGACTCCTGCTATCATTTATGATAATTTATTTAAACGTCGTCAGTTGTTATTTTTACAACGGGGGAGGGGGGGTGCTTGATAATTGGATTTGGTGCCGAACACACCTTGGAAAGAATGAAAATGTCCATTTTATGTGATTTTAAATGTTAGTGTAACTTCAAACAAAGTGTCTACAAGTGAAGTAGTGTACGCACTTCTTTTGCCAACAATCCCTTTCACATCTGCATCAGGGACAGCTCTCTTGATTTGAGAAGCCAAGTCCCCATATCGTGGGGCGTACCCTCATCCACCACTAAAACATTGAAATAAACAACATGAAATATAAACTACCATTGAATCTTGGATTTTCTAATCGAGGATTAAGATCTTAGAATCTTGAGTCATGATAAAAGGAGGGGGGAGTATACCTAAATACGTGGGATCATGGTTTTCGTGCTCCAATGCTATTGGTAGGCTGGAGACTGGTCCGATGAGCTCTCCTCATACAGATTTACAAAACAGCTTCATAGAGAAGACTTACCGTATTCTCTATGAACGCCGGGGGAGGATTGTTTATTTAATTTCTGGCCTAGGAAAGGGGTTGCTCATTTGAGAGGTGCGCTCATTAGATAGAGAGGCGCTCATTAGAGAGGGGTGCTCTTTATCAAAGGGTGCTCGTAGGAGAGGGGCGCTTGTTGGAGAGAAGGGCGTTTCTTGGAGAGAGAGACGCTCGTTAGAGAGGGGCACTCTTTGGGAGAGAGGGCGCTCATTAGACAGAATACGGTATTTCCAATGACTCAATGCCTTTAATTTCAAGGTGGAACTTAGCAAAATCATAATCAAGATTGTTAAGATTTGTCAAGTCAAGATAAGTCAATTAGATGTAGCTGGTGAATCCATTATGATTTTTGATAGGATCCTAAGAAGTGACTGAGGATCTTAGCCAAATCTTAATCAAGATTATCTAGATGAGTCGAGTCAAGATAAGTCAATTAGATGTAGCTGTTGAATCCATTATGATTTTTGATAGGATCCTAAGAAGTGACTGAGAATCTTAGCCAAATCTTAATCAGGATTATCTAGATTAGTAGAGTTGATAGGGTCCTCAGGAGTGCTGCTTTACGCTTAGAAGTGTGGAAACACATCATACAGAAATACAATTCATCTGACACTCTTCAGAGCATAAATTTCAGATGATGACCAAAGGTTAGCAAAAACTTTATACAGTAGACTCTAGGTTTAGATACAGCAAATGTTGCCTGAACAGCTGTGACAATAACTGGAGTGTGACTGTGAATGGAGCTAAATTGAACAGTTGTTAGCTTTTTGGGTCTAGACTTTAAGTGGAGTGACTATAAGTGGCTTTGACCATATCAATGATGGTTACATAATCCATGTGGAGCACAAGTTATATAATTCACGATGTTATAAAAAATGATTTCAAAATTCTATATAATTTGAATTGAATTAAGTTAAGCCACTCTTACATCGATTCATACAATGTTTTTAAATAAACGTAAATACGCTTTTATTTATGGCAACAGGGTTTTAACAATACTGATAGGAAAATAACAAATTATCATTAAAACTTCTTAAGAAAGATTATTTCAAAATTCTATTCAATTTGAATGGAATTAAGTTGAGCCACTTCTACATCAATTTTTAGAAAGTTTTTAAATAGACGTAAATACGGTTAGACTTATACAACAAATTATTATTAGAACGTCTTAAGAAAGATGATTATGCAACATGAAAGTGGGGATTCTTTCTGTATACATTTGAAAAATGGTTACATAACTTCATTTAAAGACACTGATTCATTGCAAAAAGGCCATTTGGTTTTGGGGTGATTGCTGTAGTTTCATGTAACATACATTCTAGTAATATGCACTGAAATATGAGCGTTCTTCCTGAGGGTTAACTTTTATCACTAGAATATATTACAATATTGGCATCCGTTGTTGATAACTTGCTAAGTCAACTTCACTTATAGTCACTCAGCTTTGAAAGTTGACTTCAGATATAGTCACTCAGCTTCGAAAGTTGACTTCAGATATAGTCACTCAGCTTCGAAAGTTGACTTCAGTTTTAGTCACTCAGCTTCGAAAGTCGACTTCAGATATAGTCACTCAGCTTCGAAAGTTGACTTCAGTTTTAGTCACTCAGCTTCAAAAGTCGACTTCAGATATAGTCACTCAGTTTCGAAAGTCGACTTCAGATATAGTCACTCAGCTTAATGTCACACTATCAGTTACACTCAAATAAAATTTAGTCCCAAACATGCAAAACCTTTCAATTTAGATGTGTTTACAGTCACATTCCAATTATTGTCACAGCTTTCCAGCAACATTTGTTGTGACTATAACCGCAGTTTAAGCACATGGTGAGTTCATGCGACCAGTTTCATGCCCACCAATAGCACAGCAGCATAAAAATCACGACTCTGCAAATTAAGGTATACCCCCTTTTTTCATGACTCGATGCCTTCCAGATATTTTGATGATTTGTCAAAATATTTTTCAAAAGTCGGATATTGAATTGTAAACAAGAAATTTGATAGGAAAGAAAAAACTACAGAATAATTGCTTGTTTAAAAACAGTATTTCCATTATTTTAGTATGACCTGTCCAAGGCAAACTGGACACCACCAAGGTCACCCCTAGAATTAACCAGAAGCAAAGAATGCATTGGGCCTTTGCATTGCTTTGCAAATGCTATGTTACATGATTTTGTGCATAGAGCATTCTTTAAAATAATTTGTTACAATTTGAGTTTAAAATTTGGCTTCTGATGATTGAGGGGGGGGGGGGCAACATAAAAATCTTCTGTTGACACCAAAGAACTTTTTCAAAATATTTTGGTAAGAGATTTTAATTCTACCTTGCCCCTCTCCCAATTCAAAACTAAAATATGACCCCCTGTAAAGTAAACACTCTATATTTCTGCCTTTGATAATGCACCTCTGTAATTCCAAGATAGGACATACCCCAGATCATGCAGTTATATTGTGCATACCCCCTCTCCCAATTTTGTTGGGAGACTCCAGGTTTGTTTGCATTCTCCCAGTCTCCTGGTTTTTTCAAATTTTCTCCATGCTTTTTCTTTTCTTTTAGCAGAGGCATTCTTACAGTTAGAATTATTACACCGACTTCATTGTCAGTTGGATAAACAGAAAAGACTAAAAATTGTTATGAACGAAGAAGTTTCCTATGACAGTATTTGTCACTAGCGGTTTGTCCAGCACAACATTTTAAAAGTTTGTTGTTTCTAAAATTCAAAAAATTCCGGTCATCTCCCTGTTTTTCGTATGAAAAATCCAAAATCTTCAGGTTTTCAAAATTTCCAGGTTGACAGATCTGCACCCTTAACCAACCCCCTCCCCTCCCAACCCCTCCAAAGTTCAATATTGATATATCAGCCATAAGTACACAAATCCAATTTTTGAATGGTGGCACTGGCGTTCGTGTTGAGGTTTTACTTTACAAGCATATATTATTTATTCTTTAGCCGTTTGCAGGATTGGAGACTAGGCCAAAAAGTTTCAATGCATTTCATCTTAGGCCCATTACGCAAAATAAGTTGAAAATATCTTACCAGTATTCAATCTGGACTTTAACGGAACCAGTCATTATTCTCGAAAAAATTCTTCGAAACAGTTTGACTTTCAAAATTCTCTTACCCGACTTTAATCAAAGAAAAGTCAAATAAAATTTGAGGAGAAATCGAATGCAGGTCTCTTGTTAAATCGCAGTTAAGGAGGCAAAGTAATGTAGAGTATCCCCCTGGAAACTATTATCTTCCTTTCGCTGTTAATCAAAGCTACAGTATTCCAGGGGGTAATGCAAGATTGCTCGATTCTTAATTTGATTATAAGGCTATTAAAAATTAAATGAAAATCCCTCAGCCGTTCATAAACAATTAATACATTTTCAAACGACTCATAATGACGCAGCATTTTATCTAGAAAGTCCCCCCCCCACGAATTTCAAGATAGAGGGACCAATTTCTATAAGTCGAACTCAAATTAAGTGCTTCCCAACAGGGGCGGCGGCTCCAGCCTGGGAAGTGGGGGGAACAAAAGGTGTGTCAAGGATAACGCCCTTTTGGACCACGCCCTTTTCCCCTGTTTGAAACTGTTGTCTCCCAAGAAATGTCATTTACATGTGACGATCTAGATAACGTACATACCCCCCCCCCTGAAGTTTTCTCATCAGGTGTGCAAGAATCTCAAGGACCAACTCTCTGAAAAAGTCCCCCCCCCCATTCCCCCGTGGCTCCGCCACTGAGCAGGGCCTCTTTGGAAATATTTTTGCATACCAAAAAATTGAGGGCAATGAACTCGAGCACTTCCAGCATCCAGATCTTCTACCTGTTTCTACAAGGTACACATCAACAGCATCAAAATACTGCAATCGATAGAGTGAATCGAAATCCAATAATGAAAAGATGAAACAAAAGTAGCGTATAACTAGTAAGTTGCCAGCAAATGAAATTAAATTGGAGCAATGATGAGATACGTGTTTAATCTCATTAGGGAGGGCACTTTACGTTCATAAACACAGGGTATGCTTCAAGCTTAGCAGAAAAGTGAGGGGGTACGTGCTCCCTAGCAACCCCCCCCCCACCCCCTTCGCCACTGGTCCTCTCTACTGGACTAAACCACAGAACAGATGTGACTACAAGCATCAAATCATAAAATCATCAAAAACCCAATTCTAAGCTCTGTAAATTGTACATTTGTAATCCTCAAGAAAAGTTTGAATTACACAGATTTACTGAAATCTTTCTTTCCTTCCTTGTATTGACATGCTGTATGTTGTTGAAAGCTTTATTCTTTCTTTGCAGGATCAAATACAAGGAAAGGTCATGTCTGGAATATAATGATTATATATCATGATGATAGGAGGAAGCAAACGAAATTTAAAATGGCGTTTCACATATTTACTGGAATCTTTCTTTCCTTCCTTGAATTGACAAAATGTATGTTGTTGAAAGCTTTATTCTTTCTTTGCAGGATCAAATACAAGGAAAGGTCATGTCTGGAATATAATGATTATATATCATGATGATAGGAGGAAGCAAACGAAATTTAAAATGGCGTTTCACATATTTACTGGAATCTTTCTTTCCTTCCTTGAATTGACAAAATGTATGTTGTTGAAAGCTTTCTTTCTTGCAGGATCAAATTCAAGGAAAGGTCATGTCTGGAATAGAATGATTATATAACATGATGATAGGAGGAAGCAAACGAAATTTAAAATGGAGTTTCACATATTTACTGGAATCTTTCTTTCCTTCCTTGAATTGACAAAATGTATGTTGTTGAAAGCTTTCTTTTTTGCAGGATCAAATACAAGGAAAGGTCATGTCTGGAATAGAATGATTATATAACATGATGATAGGAGAAAGCAAACGAAATTTAATATGGAGTTTCACATATTTATTGGAATCTTTCTTTCCTTCCTTGTATTGACAAAATGTATGTTTGTTGAAAGCTTTCTTTTTTGCAGGATCAAATTCAAGGAAAGGTTATGTCTGGAAAAGAATGATTATATAACATGATGATAGGAGGAAGCAAACGAAATTTAATATGGAGTTTCACATATTTACTGGAATCTTTCTTTCCTTCCTTGAATTGACAAAATGTATGTTGTTGAAAGCTTTCTTTTTTGCAGGATCAAATTTAAGGAAAGGTTATGTCTGGAATATAATGATTATATAACATGATGATAGGAGAAAGCAAACGAAATTTAATATGGAGTTTCACATATTTATTGGAATCTTTCTTTCCTTCCTTGTATTGACAAAATGTATGTTTGTTGAAAGCTTTCTTTTTTGCAGGATCAAATTCAAGGAAAGGTTATGTCTGGAAAATAATGATTATATAACATGATGATAGGAGAAAGCAAACGAAATTTAATATGGCGTTTCACATATTTACTGGAATCTTTCTTTCCAAGAATGGTTCCAATTCCAAGAAATTATAAAACAAGGGGCATTTTTTAGTAGAAGCTGGGATCCAGTTGATTTTGGGTATTTCGACCATACTGATTACGAATTTAGTGGATCCCAAGCGAAATTCGCCCATTAAAGGGCTTAATTTGCATGTCAAAATTGCTTGCATTGAGCAATTTCTGTTTGCTTGCATTGAGCAATTTCTGTTTGCTTGCATTGAGCAATTTCTGTTTGCTTGCATTGAGCGATTTTGCCCAAGGGCCTGGATTTAGCTCGACTGCTTGCAGTTAACAAGGTCATAAGGCTTCTACGAAATTGGTGAATGCGTTGCAATGTGTTGTATTTCTGGGAGCTCTGATGCAATCTGGCCTTTGATCACTCATTTGACATCGATGCATAAAACAATGCTGCTTTTTGGCTTTTTTGGAGGGGAGCTAATGAATGAACCAGGGCCGTAAATCTGTCATGTGAATTGGGGGGGTCAGCAGAGCGAATGAATATAAAATATGCAGTGGGCATGGCACCACAAGGGTGTGTTATGGAAACAGTTGAGGGGCAAATTACTTTAAAAACAAAAGTCAATATTTTTGGACTTCTAAAGACTTTCTGCTCTATAGAAGGTATTTATAGATATTCCTTAGTACATTGACTTGTGTTGATAATTGGATGGATAACATTTTTCAGAGACGGCCCTAAGAAATTCAACCTTGGATGCTAAGAATCAAGTTTACTGTCGCAGGAGGACCCACCATGGTTGGGTCCGACGCGGAAGAAAATTTTTGAAATTTTAGCTTCTAGAAAGGCTAAAAAAGCATCCCCCAGACTAAATTTAATAAAATACTAGAATCGCTCAGGATAAAAAGTTCGGCGTTTCTCAGAAGAACACAGATTATTGTTTATTGGGTGAAATTGTGGAGGGGAAGAGTTGTGCTTAAACCTTAGTTACAGACTTTGGGGAAATATGGGACGCTGTTGTATTGATTGGTAGAAATTTAATTTCTGAACAGAAATGTGCGTCTTCTTATTTTGAGTGCTTTCAGTAGGCCATCTTTACACATAAAAAATGAATACATTTCAATGATACAAAAAGTGATTCACTAAATAAAAGCAAATAATAGAAAAATAATAGAAATGTAGGTAAATAAGTTAGTAAATAGGTCAAATAAAATGACAGGTTGCTCTCTTTTTATTTCATACTTTGTTTTCAAAAATAAAACGGTAGAAAACGGAAAAACGGTAGAAAACGGAAAGTTTCTATCTTGTAAAAATTCTAAAAACCACTCTGCTTACAAAAATAACCTTAGTGGCTGAGGTTTGTTGCAATAACACAGAAAAACGTAGTTTGGTTCTAACCCGGCTACCAGGGATTTCTTTCTTTTAAGGAAAATGATGGTAATTTCTCCAAAAAAATCGTTTTGCTCCAGATTTTTGGGGGGGTCCAGTCCCCCCCGTCCCCCCCGGGATTTACGGCCCTGGAATGAACAAAATCTATAGCATTGAAGGAGTATCGTTTTTCAATAAACCCCGGAGGATTGTTAGTTTTCTGGTTATATAACAATTTCTGCGAATACTTTGCACAACTCATTCCTTCTCACGTTCCTTGCAATTTCCTTGATACATGTGACTAGTTTCCAATCCCCTCGCATTGACACATAAATATCCCCCGTCCTTACAGTTAAAGTTAAAATAACAGAGCATGAGCATTGAGCTAAATTACCATTGCGCATGCTCTTTGATATAACTCAGGGGGAATCACACACAAAAGATTGCTTGATCCCCCGGAAAGATCAGGCTTTAAATACGAGTGCCGGTTGCAACGCCGTTGTTCGGTGAACGGTTTCATGCAGGAAAGTCACACTCCTAAAGGGGCAAGAATCAGTGGTTGAAGAAACAGGGCAAGTTTGCAAATATGAAATTTTTAACCGCGTTTTTCTTTTTAGCTGCAGTCGGCTCTGCCTTCATTGACGCTACACCAGTTCGAAGCAGGCTGTTGGAAATGCTGAAAGAACCTGTCCCACTCGAACTAGAGTTCTGCAAATCACTCGGCTACAGCTTGACATCCCGGGTCAATTTCATGAAACAAACGAACCAGTCAGCCGTTGCACAAGACTACCTCTACAAAGCGCTTAAAATCATGCATGCAACCGGTTGCTCAGATTTCACTAAACCATACACATGTGCTACGTATGCGCCAGCATTCTCAAACCACTACGGGGCCCTACCCCCCTGTCGCTCCTTGTGCACCCGAACTGAAGAGCAATGCGGAAACTTCAATGCTGCAATGGCCAAGCTTTTGTCTAAAGGTATATGTCTCTTTTTAATGCTCTTTAAATTCATCGATAGTGCAGCTCAAATTGAGATTACTCTGTTTCATATTATTGTTGTTTCACATTTGTATCGTATTATATTTGCTACGAAGACGGGGATAAGTTCAATTTGGAGGATAATGACATCAACGTTTCTGCCAAAAAAGGTCTTTGACCTGCCCTAGGATAATGGTGGCATGGTCACCTGAATGGGCATACCTGTGCAGACAAAAAGAGACAAAAGGTAGATGTCCCACCTCCCCGAGTTAACCCCAGGGCATAATGCGAAGCAATCGATTGCAGGCACGCCGGAGCCGTAATGTTGGAAAAACTACCGTTAAAGTACTCGATTTGTTAATACCCATCCTCCCCCGCCTTAGTACGTGCTCGAGCGTCTATGAATTGTCACATTCGAAATTGAACACGCCATGAACTTAGGTGACTTATGGTTTTCTACTTTAAAGGCTTTTGCACAACCGGCATGCTATTCGACTTTATTTTAAAAACCGGCCAAATATCATACTGCATGCCAAATATCATACTGCGTGCCTAATATCATACTGCATGCCAAATATCATACCGCATGAAAATACAAAACACAGTTAATTTCTCCTCGCGTAAGAAAACTACCGCTAACCATGCCGGCTGCGCACGAGCCTTTAGTGATAGTACATTGGAATGCTTCGCCGTAAAAGAGAAATTTTGTATTTGCAGGCGAATGTAAGATGACGAAGAAAGGCGGAGATTATCGTGGCACAGTCAGCAAGACATCGTCTGGTAAATCATGCCAAGCTTGGGCTGCTCAAACCCCACATAGACACACAAAAACTGCTGAAAGCCACCCCAACGACGATTTGACTGGAAACTATTGCCGAAACCCTGATGGCGAGCCAAATGGACCTTGGTGCTACACTACAACCAGCAAGAGATGGGAATATTGCGATGTGCCAACCTGCAAAGGTACGGATGAACAAATAACTCTTTCTACTAAATATGATTTTAGCTTGAGGGGCCAAAAAGGAACCTTTTTGTTCCATAGAGTGCCACGGATTGTCACATATTGTCACAATGAACCCTTTGGGTGAAATATGAGTTTTTAACTTGAGGGGCCAAAAAGGAATCTTTTTGTTCCATAGAGTGCCACGGATTGTCACATATTGTCACAATGAACCCTTTTGGGTGAAATATGAGTTTTTAACTTGAGGGGCCAAAAAGGACCCTTTTGTTCCATAGAGTGCCACGGATTGTCACATGTTGTCGTTCACACCTCTGTGTAACTGTAAACTATCACCGATTAGAAATTATCCATTACGAATGCAGTGGCAATTTTACATTTCCCCACGTCCCATTGTTAAAGTGATTTTTGTCCCCTGTCAGTCTTTAGCTCCTTCTTTTGCACGAAGTACCAATACATCGAGATTTTTGGAACTGTAAAAAAATTACCTATTTGACCCCGAATTATCTAGGTGACTCTACTTCCTACTGTAAAACTATAATGTTTTACGGGTAAAGATGAGCAAAAGGAGGACAACAAAATATGTATCAAAGTTTTCTTTGATTTTCAATCGACTGCGGTTTCAACGAAGCTTCCAATAACTAAACGACTTTCATTTAACGGCAACTCTAAACACGACTATAAGCGACTTCAACTGAACGATATGACTTCACGGCTTCACATAACGACGCAATCTAATTCACGGTATTACGTCGGATAAAGACCAAAAGTAAGCAGAAAAAAGATATCCAGGTGTGGATCGAAAGTCACGTGAGAGGAAGAAAGACGCGTTTGATTGGTTCTTGTGACGCATATGCTTTCGATCCAAACCTGGAACTTGATGGCTTAGTTTCGGCTATTATCCGACATTTATCCTCAAAATGTCAACGTACCAATAATTTATTGAATAATAATATATATTAAACAGTATGAGTATATGTAATTTAGAATACATGCTAAAAGTTCGGACTCACTTGCACAAACTAGAATTTTTAGGAGGGACTCCCCAAAAAGCTGGTAAACTAACGAGGGGAGAACACCCCTTTGGTCGGGAATACATTTTATCAAATGCAGAATTAGACCTTGCCTTTCATATTATTTTTTGGAGCATAACATTTAATATCTAACATTTCCTAGCGAAACACTTCAAGGTCACAATTACAAAAAAATGTCGATTTCTTTTCAGTTCAATTCTACTGCGATTATTACCCAGAAGCCAGTGCGACACAAGGCTGCGTCGACTATAAGTACAACGAAAGTTCTGGAAACATGGAACAAGTTGTCAAAGGAAACCCCGTTGCCCCGTTGGACGATTGGAAAATCCCAAAGTACTAAAAATTTACTCCTCAGTTCAATTTTTTGTCATATTTTAAGATAAAGCATTTAAAACATGATCTATCTTTAATGATTTGAATTAAACACAAAAGAATTTATTTTACTGGCTATAATTTATTCTTTAACGAGCACCTGAATTGTTCTATTTTCTTCGTGTTTCTTAGCAAACAGAATTTATCAGACATATCGTATGTAATATTTCAATCTGCAAAATTTATCATAAATTGTCTTCAAATTGATTATTATTATTATTTTGTCCCGTCTTCTTGTGAAAGCTGAGAAACAATAAAGTTTTCATAAAAATCGATTAACATCGAGGGAATCTGGGCCACAAATTATGAGCATAAATATTTCTGACGTAAATTATCAAATTCTTGCAAAATTTCAGACAAAATTTTGGATAAATTTCGTCAAAATTTTAGGACAAGTATTAAACAAAGTTTTAAAAAATATATTCCACAAGTTTTCGACCAATTTTTGATCAACTTCTTTCAGACAAATTTAGAAGGAAATTAAAATAATATAACTATCTGTTCATTGCATGTATACAATAAACTGGACTCTTATTTATTGGAAGTAAAAGTTTTTGTCAAAAGAAATAAATTTTGGATCAAGAACAAAATAAGATCAAGGGAAGAGATCGTGGGAAATTTCGAATAAATCAGAGATATCATAGGGGGGGGGGGCTACCAGGTATTTTGGCGTGATTGCGTGATCGGCGTATTTTCGATGCGTGAATTAGTGAATAGCTCGTGACCTGCGAATCAGCGCATAACATACATAGAAATAAACACGCGTGATTGCATGAAAGTGAGCGCTGCTAACGAATTTCCAAATGGAGTGCTTTCGTTTTTACAAGCAGAAAGCATCGGTTTCCTGTACAAGACCAGGTAAATTTCTCTATTGCATTCATTTTTTATAAGAAACTGGCTATAAGAAACGAGTACTGTACAGTCAGAAAAAAATAAGAAACTTCAGTGCTCGAAGCAAAAAAATAAAGAAACTATGAAATCGTAATAAAACTAAGTACAACGAAATTTTGTAAAATCCAAGGACATTATTGCCCTGTTGGCCTAGAACTAAAAACACGAGGGATAAAAATATACTTCCCACATCTAAATACGGCATCAGAACGGAAGCGAATCTCTTGACGTGATAAAATTGTATCCAGCCGCCGCATCACCTTTTCTCACTCCCTTTCAGGGCATTTTTTAACATATAGAGTAGTGGGGAAATTCCCCACCAGCCCCTTCATTGCCCCACCAGTGGAAAATGTTTGCCCCATCGTTTAAGTGCCCTTATGATTCGGTGACTTTTTTACTTTTTACTTTATTTGAGATATTTGTGGATGAAATCTTCATTGAACAGGTTTCAAATCTCAATTCATTTTTCCCTGGAACTGCTGCTTCTATATGTGATTCCTTTTCTAATTCACAAAGTCTATTTTCGAAAGCCTGTTTATCTGTAAATTCTTCCTTTCTCTATATGCCCTTTTCTCAAATGCCCCACCAGTGGAAAATTCTTAAAAAATGACCTGCTTCCTCTCTCTCTCTACAATAGCCTCTTTAAAGGATAGCATCGGACGAAAAGTTCTTTTTAATCCCCATGATCGATATAAAATTTTCTCAATTTTGCTTACTTTCGGTCACCATCAAACGTTTATACTCTGAAAATTTTTTAACAAAAAGTGCTTCAGTATGATATGTATGCGATCTTCGAATTTTGCGAATTTGCACATTTTGAGGCATTTATATTGTCCTTTTAGGACATACGGTCACAATTTAAAATTCTAAAAAGATTTTATGACTTCATCAATTTGGTATTTTATTGCCAAGCTTCAGCTGCACTGAGGCCGTTGGCAGATGGCGAGCCTCGTATAGGGGGCCGACAACAGCCTCGTAAGCGGCCGAAAACCGCCTCATCCACGTAAAGAATTGCATGCAGGTCGTGAAAAGATACCTTGACTTAAACTATTGCATGTAATCGGAGAAGGAGAGTATCAACATGGGTGCCAAACAAGCAACGCTACATCTTTCTGCTTTGATTTTTTTAAGTTCCTTTATCAACAGCATAGTGTGCTTGCAATGTCGTGTTGGAGTCACGGAAGCCCTTTTAGTTGATTACGTGGATTCGCAGAATTGCACCGCAGGGACATCCAATAACACTGCTTGCTTTTATGCATGCGATCCAACAGAAGATGAACTTGTAATGAATTATATTTGGGGATGCCTGGACAGAGCAAAATGCAGCATGACTAGAAATGGCTTCACAACAATGATTGAAGGAAGAGAAGGTGAATTTCTTAATTGCTTTTCAAACTTTTGCACGATAGAATTAACTAATCGTATGTTAATAATTAGGAGTGTTTCGATTTAGGACCTCAGTGAGGGGGGTAATGGGGTTCCCAGCTCCTAGAATGGGCAACAGTCTCCAATATTTGCATCTTGCAATAGATTTTTGAGCTTCCTTCTACGAGAAACTTCTGTTCTTTTAAAATATCAAAACCATTTGATAATGTATGAGACTGGAGGATAAAGGAAGGGCAGTGCATCCGTTACGCCAAATAAAAATTTACTTGAAACATAGAAAAGAGACGTTTAATCCCGATAACCTAACTTGAGTGTGAAAGACATCGTGTAAATGGCCACCCATGTCCATTAGGCGTGAAAAGTAAACCGTGTCCTATAACCTTTCACCTATGACACAAGTTTTCTTTGGCCCATGACCTGTGACCCATGTTCTGTGACCTTAACAGTTGCCTGATCGCATCAAGCGTCATAACAGCCTTGTTTCTACACGCCAACAACGTGTTAAGCTCTGCCTGTATGGCAAAAAGCGCTTTATGACAAACCAGTAAACGGTAATTTTAATTTCTTCAGTAGCGTTAACTCCAACATTCTGACCTGTGACCCTGCCGTTCTTAGGCAGCGGTGCTACAGGCATCTATCTATACATCAAAGAATCACAACCGGTATTTATTCAATCCGACAAAATTCGGTTTCAAATATTTCTATTGATAATTTTTGTTTGACCAGCTACGCGGGAAAATCACTGCCGCATTTGTTTTAATTAAAAGATGCCTTGACAGGTGGTTCTATTTGCTTGATTTGATTGAATATAAACTGAATTTGAAACCGCTTTCTTAACTTCTAATGGTGTTAAATAATAACTTGAATTAACGGCAATTAATGACGATGATCAGTAATTATGATTAACAGATCATTGATGATTTCGAATGGTTATTATTATCATGATTTTTATTCTCATTAATATTGTACATTTGGTGAAGTTCACCGTAATCTGATATTCCAAGTATTTGCGTACCTCCTAAAATCCAACTTCTGCTCTAAAGATTCTTTCAATGTTTTGAACGTCTACCATTTCCAGTAATTTTGTTTCCTTCTTCATCCCTGTCAAACGTGGCGTTCTTCAAGGGGATTGTCTAAGCCCTCTCCTGTTCAATCTTTGCTTTTATACATTCATTAAATCCGAGGAATACAAGCAGTTAGGTTTCTCTCCCGTGAATGAACATGGAAAAATGTTCAACTCTGTTTATTGGTGCCATTTTGCAGATGATGCACCAGTTGATACTACAAACGAAAGAGAAAATCAATACTTTTTAATTGCTTCACCAGATGCGCCAATGGGCACATTTGATAATCCGAGTAGAGAAATGTTCCACCTTTTGGTTAAAAAGTTTCCATCCAAATCTTTGCATTCCAAACCAAATCTTTTGATTAACAGGAATCGTGTCACTCCTGTAGAAAATGGCCAGACATTCAAATTGGTCACATAGAAATCTTGGATGACATTCAGACGTAGAAATTTGCCAGACCTAGACCGGAACTAAAACTGACCTACTTTATGTCTCTTGTCTTGTCTGAAACTTGTCTCTCATCCTTCCTTAAACAGGCTGATTCTTTTGATACACACCCTGACAACAAGATACTGCTTTTTCAACGATTCACCCTTTCAAAAATTATTATACAAACTTATAATTTTTATAGGCAGTTGGAAAAATTTGTCACGGAGGTTAAAGTCAAAAGTCTTACATCTTTTAAATCAGACATTCGCTATGTCAGACTTCTCGTTGTAAGCACACTTCGTGATAATTATTTAAAGGTGATTAGACAACCAAACGGAAGATGAATGGTTTTTCTTATCTATGGCAGTATACATCTGGTTCCATTCTCAACAGAATGAATATGGGGACACAAGAGGTCTTCCTTGGCTTCTTTCTATTGACTCTGTTCTCGACAAACCCAGTTGCGTATGCCAGTTTATTTATCATCGAATCTTGACATGTTTAATCTTCTTATCACATAATCAACCTATCAATCTTCTCCGATAACCTATAAAATCATCACACTTTATCTGTCCTCCATCTTTTTGAACCCCTCCACCCCTCCTTTCCCTTGTCAGGGCTCCCTTGTAAGGTCTCTTTGGCCATTCCCTAAAATAACCGATTAAAAGAAATTTTCGATGACTACTTTATTGATATAATATATACTCTGTTTATTTTTTAGGAAAATGTTGTTTTACCGAAAACTGCAACGCACATCACGGCAACTGCTCCTTTAGCAACATGGCATTCAGCAAAAAGCCTGTTTCTCTCCCATACATTCTCGGCATACCCTTGGCAGTGTTCCACTTCATCACAAACAATTAAGTACAAATGTATACCGTTATGGTGTCATTAACCTTAGGATGAATTGAATATACAATTGTCATAATATATTTTGACGGGTTAAAGCTCATACAACGTATACAAAGATTAAAAATTTATCAGAATCTCTTTTGAAACTAAGAAAGGTTGATGCACCCATACCATATTCAAAAATTCACTTTTACCGTTTTGAAAGGGCACAGTTTAATCTATCATATTCAGAACAATGTGAGAAACGACCCAGTCTATTTTATGGACATTGCAGCACGACTTACGTTGCCTCATAACTGGGTGCCCTGAATATAACACCCAATTAAAGTATGTATTAAGCATCTTAAAGTTTTAAATAGTAAACATAAGTTAACCGCATTGGTTTGCTGGCTTTTCGACATAACGTCAAAACTAATTTCGTATAACATGAAAGTGGTATAATGATTGATCAATATAGACAATTTTAAAATGGTTTTTCATTCGGAAAATGATTTCTAAACCAAATCTTGCAATACCATCAATATATTTCTAGTCTCGGTACAAACAACATAAAAATATTGCTTTAAAATACACCAGCGGCACGTGATCACAAAAATTTGAGCACAATAGGGGACAGCAACTTTCTACAGTCAACTTTCTGATTCACCCAAGAAACAGACATAAACATTCGTCAAACAGATATTCAACCTTTGTTGAAAACTTTCGATGTACTTTCGCTTTAACTTGGGTACCAGACCCTGGGTACCAGAGACGCAAAATACTTTGTGAATGAAAATTGAAAATTGAAAGAACAGGTGACAATTTTCAGACTAGGAACCCGTAGATGGCAATAAACTTCTCGATTTCACTATGAAATTTTTTCAAGGGGGGGGGGGCACACCCCACATGCAACCAATAGCAACGGGCTTGCCTAAAGACCCCATCACGAGTGCCTTTCATTTTCATTTCAAAAATCTTCACACACGAATTCCCTATCAGCTATAATACAAATAAAATAAACTGTCTCTATTACAATTACTTCTTTAATATATATAAAATAAAGGTGTTGCTGTTCTACCTAGGGATCGTGTTTTATTTTGGGAATTTATTAACTTTGTAGGAATCCCTTCAAGTTTCTTTTTAACATGGAAATTGTGGGGCTCATGCTGATGTTTCTTGGAATCTCATTCCATGTTTTGGTGCCTGTTTGCCTGTTGACAATTTTGAACTTGACAATTTTCGTGTTCCAACTTTCTGTATGGATTGTAGCCCCCTGAGAAGAGATGATTAAAGACAAATGGCCTTGGGTTTTCTCGCCATGCTGAAGACTTTCGTGAGGTTAAATGAATCTTTAATCATGGCAGGAATCTATAGTCACCCCGTAACCTTTACAGCCGTCACATCCCACATCTAAGAGCATTAAAAAGTCTTGCCTAAAAAGATTAGACTATTAAGAAAGAAGAGGCGATTATTCAGGGGCAAAGCCAACAAAATTTTCAGAAGGGTACAGAAGAGATTTTTGCCGAATAAATGTTGTGTCTCACTCTTTAAGGGCGTGGTTATAAGATAAATAATCTTAGATGCGTTTTTATTTCAAAACCTATACGTTAGAGCAAGATAAATAAAGATCCAAGATTTTGGTTAGAGGCATGCTTTGAAAGTTCAATTACTACAAGAATGGCAAAACATTACAATTGATGCATAAATGTTACAAGGGTGAGAAAAAAGATTGGCCCCCCGGATCCCAATTTGGCGACGCCCCTGTGATTTTCAAGAAACGAGTAAGAGGTCAGGAAAGAAGAGGCAAGAGAAATGGGGTAACTTAAAGTGGGTAACGAAGATGAGACGACAATGAAGAGGGCAAAAGAAAGGAGTCAAGTAGGTTGCAAGAGCTGGCGAAGGAAATAGCCAAAATATTAGCTTTAACATCCATTCAAACAAAACAATGAAATCTTCATAGAATTGAAACCAAACTTAAAACAAGGATTAAAATGAATCTAAAATACATGTTGTGATAAAGTATGGATGCCGGAAATAACAAATCGAAAATTGCATCAAAAAACTCTCGAAACTAATGACTTCTATCTAGCAATTGATTGACAATTGAATTCTAAGTAAACGATACGTAGAAGTGTTCTTGAGAGGAGTTATATGGGAACATTTTAGGGGGGGGGGGCGGTTGGTGCTGGCCTTTGCAGCTAGTAGTGATAAGCGGGGCAACACTTAGGGGGTTTATCGGGGGGGGGGTGGGTCAGGGAAAAGCACTATATCATTTGGAAGAAAGAGGATAATGCTGGGGGCTTCCAAGGTAACATTGGGGCAGACAAGATATTGTGAAGGGCGGACATTGCTGTCTTCAAATTGTCATTTATTTCGATCATAAGAAACAAAAATCTTACTGCCTCCTAAACACTGAAACCCGTTGCACTCGTAAGCTCGGTATTATTTTGGGACTCTGTTTACAAGAGGTTTATTTGCAAAGAAGAAAGAAATTAACAATGGCAGGAAGAGTTATGGGAAGTTTCTAGGTGATAATTAGAGCTCAAACAAGAGCATTTAACAGTGTTCACAGGTGACTCGAGATTGGGCGCGGTAGGGCGTGGTAGTGACGTCACATTGTGCGTGAAGTAACATGTTCAATAAATTATTACAAGGAAATTGTAAAAAATTCTAAAACTAGCCCGTTAAAGAATAATTAGCTAGTTACTGAAACAGAGAACTAAAATCGTACACCTCAAAGTAAAACATTCTAAAACTTGACAATGTCATTCACACCATTTTGTCCACAATTATGCATAAAATACAATCCCAAGCATAAATTACATGGCATAAATTAATTGACATAAATTACGTGGCATAAATTACTATCCAAGCATAAATTAGCAAGGCTTTCGCTAAGTATTTCTCTTCAAAATATTATAGACGAAAGTTTCACCCACATCAATAAAGCTTTTCTGTTCCAAGAAAAAGATTGATTTCCTGGAATCCAAGAACCGGATATAAGTTCGAAATTCTAGAGAAAGCCTTGCAAATCAACGTGAAACTTGAAAACATTCATCAAAAACATTAATTCTAAACTACATTTAGTCAATTTTCAGATCGAGGTCTCTTTACCTTGTAAACTTCCTGACCCACCAAAACGAGACTGGCTGGTTTTCAGTCCTCCAAACTGTGGCATGCTAGCACTCAAATTACCAATTCTCTGAGGACTGGAGCTGAGAGTGCCGGCATCAACCGGCGTGACATTACCCATTGATGACGAGACAGTCTTCGGACTCTGATTCTTGTCCATTGACTCGTCTATAACACGAATTTGATATTTTGGGGACCTGCTTGTTATTGTAACTTTGGGCGAAGATGTTCTAGCGACGGGGGTTGCGTCAATATCCGGAATTAAACTCTCATCATCAGATCCAACAGGTGTGGTGATGACGTCATAATCAATAATCGAGTCACCTCTGCTTGGGAATTCAAACTCGCTGTTATTTGTTGGTGTGTCAGGAGCACTTTTGTAACTCATTGTATCAGTGTCTGTGTCAGCAATAGTCAGTTCTGATCTCGCACTGAAATAGGACATCGAGTCTTCGTCATCAGAGAGGATGATGGGATTCTCTTTTGCCATCTCCATGCTATCCAGGAATCTGTATGGCTTGCCATCCTTCGATTTTGTGCTTGACTCAAGTTCTGTTGACTGCAAATTCGATTTGACTGCCTCTTTCAATGGTAAATCCTCTGAAATTGTCTCAAGTTGGGTACTGCCCTCCAATGATCTTTCCATCCAACGGGTGACCTCGTCATTAACTGCCCTTTGCGAATTTGAATCTAGTGAGGCAATCTCAAGGTCAACACCACTGTCCTTTGAATCTTGACCTTCCACCTGCAAATTGTCTTCTTCTGATTGGCTTCCTTGAATCAAATCTTTGTTTTCTGCATCATCTTTTGTCGTCTTTGCAAAAGTGGCATCTGAAGAGCTTAACACTTTTGAACCCTGACCTGATTCTCCTGACCTTTGACCTTCACTTTCCTTGACCTTAGTCTCTGAACCAACAACATTTACAGCATTAGCCAAATTTGGTAACACAACAGCTTGTTTCATTGGCCTGTCATCGTGGCCATGTGACTTTTTGTACTCTGTTTCAACCTCACCCTGAGTTTTCTCCTGACCCAAATCATGACTGCCCTCCTCCCCAACAGGGATCTCGACTCCATATTTATCAACAACATGTATGACGGTGTCTTCAGTAGAGACACTAGAGAGTGACGTAAGTGAATTGCGGTTCAAATGATTGTCACCCCCGTCTGTAAACAACTCAACTGTGTCTTCATTATATGTAGAAATTTCACTATCAGGGGGGAATTCTGTGCTCAATGCACTTTCATCCAACACAACATTGTCATAAGAAATATCCTCAGTTATGATACTAGAATTCTTTACCTTATCAGCTCCGATACTACTCACACCACTCAATACTTCGGTCACTTCCGGTAAGAACTTTGTCGCTGACGTCACATCCGGTGAGTTATTGTTCGAGTTCTCGCTGATGACTCCCTCAGTTATTGCTGTAAGCTGCGATCCCTGGCTGGCTGGTTAGAACAAAGGATTAAATGGATAACTTTATTTGACGCGGTTACTGGTTAGTAATATAGAAAGTAACACAGGTTTACAATGGTTATCCATGTTAAGGTTGGGAATAAACAGGGGGGTTAATAAGCAGTGAGTCGACTCTATTGGAAGCGTAAGTATTGCTGAAAGTGATTGAAATGATTGAAAGTAACACGAGTGACTTTTGGCCTTTCTATGTTAGGTTAGGAATAGACGGGGGTAAATAAGCAGCGGGTGCGATAGTATTGTTGAAAGTAACTGGAAGGTCATCTTGAAACTCGAAATTTTAGTCCAACGTTTTCGTCGATGCAACAGTGGGTTTGAATAAGGTACGTGGGCTCTTTACAAAACAGGAAACGATTTAAACTATTTAACGCCCACCTTAGAGTAGTCAAGAGTAGACAATAAGGAGGAGGGGAGGGGAGACAATAAGAACAGCGCGCCTAGCTGTGATGGGCTTGGCGAATTTCCACTAAAAACTATTCACCGCCATGCTCTTCATTCAATTCATTTCTTTCTTCAATTGATTGTTGCAAAGTTGCAATGTTTAATTTAAGAGGAAGCCCGAAGGCCTTTAGCAAAACCGTAAGCAGGAAAGGGGTGTTTTCTCTTCGATAAGTTTATCTACCGAGAGAGCTCACTCTTAAGGAATTCTCCTTCATGACAAAATCCTATTCAATTGTTATTTATTAAATATTAAATATAATTATACTTTTGAATTTTTTTAACTTCTTTTGAAAGTTTTTGAATTTCGTTTCATTTTTTTTAATTTTTTTGAATTTCGTTTCGTTTTTTTTTAATTTTCTTTAATTTTTTTTTTTCAATTTTGATAAAAATTTTTGAAGGTTTATGAATTTATTTGGAGTTTTTTTATTTTTTTTTAAATTTTTTAAATCTTTTTTAATATCTTTGAATTTTTCTATTTTTTGAATTTTTTTGAAGTTTTTTTATTTTTTTTTTAAATTTTTTGAATATTTTATTTTTTTTAATAACAAACACGAATTACAAAATTCGTCGAATATGTAATAACTCTTTTACCAAGATACTGTATGTTCTGGAAATTTAAAATAAGAAACTGAGCTGAGGTGAATTGAGGGGGGGAGAGGCTAAGAAAGGGGGAGCTGGATTCAAGTTTTTAAAAGGTGGGTCATAAGAGAGTAGCTTGCCAAAAGGATGCTTCAGAGAAAAAGTACGAGATTAACGGGAAAATACTGTAATCTGATGTATCCACGATTCCCAAAAGGGGTTTGAGGTACCAACCATAGCTGTGCCAGTATGAACCAGTATGTGCCAGTATTTGCCATTATTCAGAAATTTTTTTTTACTGCAAATTCAAATGTTGAGAGTAAAATTTGTTTGTAAAAAGTAAATTTGTTTGCACCTTGAGGAGAATCGCTCTTCACAGCAAAACCTTCTTTGATCAGTTGCTCACCAATGTTGACATCCTTGAAAATGAAAAATAAAATTGATAAAAATATGTATAAATATGAACAGTTTTTTGGCGGTACAGCTGGGTATGTCGTTCCACAACTGGGAACAACTCAAAACGATCTTTCTGGACAACGGCTATCCAGTAGATCTCATTTTAACTTATACGAAAAAGCCGCCATTGTGTAGACAGAAGGAGTTCGTTTTCTGTTTCTCTATTGGACTCCATTGGTAATTTTCTTTAGGCTCGCGGCACTGATTGGTCAACTATACCGGTCTTGTGCTTGCGTTTTTTATTGGCCTATTTCGATCCACAACTGGGTATATATTTTTCATCGTGTTCTTTCGGACCCTTATTCTGACGTTTTATGCCTTGAGGAGTATCAGACGAAAAAGCTTTTAGCCAATATGTTATAAAATGTTTGCTTTTTTTAAAACCATTTATAAAAATATAAAACAGTGATCATATTGTGGTATGTATCTCTTAGTTTCAACTTAGAACCGTCCTGTTCTATACACCAAATAGCGTGTACAATAATTTAACAAACCAGTTAATAATAATTTTCATAAGCAACGCAGCCATGTGCTCGCATTTTCTTATTGGCCTATTTCTATCCACAACTTGGTATATATGTTTCCTAGCGTAGAGTTTTTCAATCTATGTTATGACGTTTCATACTCTGAAGAGTGTCAGACGAAAAGCTTGACACAAATGTTTGTTTTTTTCAAAGCCACTTTTAGGTTTTGTACCAACAAAAGATTGTAAGCAAATATTGTGCACACATGAGGAAATTTCTAATTTTTCAAGCTGAAGACTTAATTGTCAATACTGATGCACGTTGAAGACTTTGAGTCATGTATATCTCAAGACTTAATCAAAGGCAAAAATAAGGAGGATTTCAACTAGAATAGGCCGAATTTTTGAAATATCAGGTCTATCAAAGATAGAAAACTAACACGTCCCAAATGATGAGAGAAGTTTTAAAACAAATTTACTTATAAGAAAGTCTTCAAATTGATTAAAAAGATTAATGTTCATGTTTTTGCACTTGAACATCCCTTCCTTGAATATTGTCCTAAACTCTCGAAAAATAACAAAATAAATAATTGCATTAAAGCAAAAAATCGTAAATTTTTCCAACCTCGGCGAGATTTGTATCCACCAACTCCAAGCAAGGCAATCGACCCCCGTCTGTCCCATCTGCGCCAACCACGCGACCCATCAGCTGTGTCCATTTTGCGCAGTAACTGAGATCTTCAAATCTATCGATCGATTCCTCAGTCCATTTACCATCTAAAACATACCGGGATGTATGTTATCAAACCGGGAAACATCAAATAAACCGGGATACGACTTTTTACGAAACCGGTATAAAAATTTAAAGCTTGGATGTAGTTTATCGAACAGGGAATAATAAAAAACCCTGGAAGCATGTTTTAGAGCAGCCTTTAAAGCAAGATTTTTAGAAAACCAGGTCCTAGTAATAATTCTTAAAAGCTGGGATAATTTTATCACATAATCCGGGATGATTTATTAAAAACCAGGCTCGTTGGATGTATTTTTCAAAACTCGTACGCAATTTATCAAACCGGGAAACATCAAATAAACTGAAATGATCCTTAGAAAACAGGTCTTACTAACTTATCTTCCAAAAGCAGGAAGCTAGCTTATCAAACCGGGAAACATTAAATAAACTGGGATGCCTTTTACCAAAACAAGGTACTACGAAGGTAACTGTTTGAACTAGGATGTATTCTGTGAAACTCAAAATAATTAAATAACACGAGATGGTATTTAAAAAACCGAGTTCTACAATCAAAACCGAGTCTTTTAACGATGACATACAGTTTATCAAACCGGAAAATTTTAAATGAAACCGGAAAGCCTACTGAAATAACAGGTTGTGCGTAATGAAATAAGAAAGCATGAAACCAACCCAGAGGCAACTGGCAAAATATGACCACTTTTGCTTAAACAGGGTACGTAGGGAACAGAAAAGATAGGATAGCATAGAACAGAAAAGATAGGGTAGAGCAGTATAAATCTCATCAAAACATAGAGAAGTATAAATCTCATCAAAACATGGGGTATTTCCAGAGAAGACTAGAAAAAAGAACAACAATTTAGAGACAGTTAGTTCTGGCAAAAGTTACTAAAGATTGATTGGGAAGGTTAACATCTAAGTCTTATACAAATAATATTCTTAAAATATTTGGAAAATAAGTGGTAAAATTCTGTAGAATGGTTTGCAAACGAAAAAGTATTTAGAACTACCAGCTTACCTTTGGGTTCTACATTAGCCAAAAGACATTCAATAGCTTGGGCCTCAAGTTCGAGGTGTTCAGGTCTGCAAAAAAGTGTTTAAGAAATGAAGTAGACTGTTTATTCTCGGCGTATTGCGGTGTTTCATATTTGCTACATTTTTATCGACTTTTCGCCGCAAGAACTCCTTGAAGCCCGTCAAGCAGCCTGCTACAGTGGCCTATTCTTCATTCACACAAAGAAAGTTAAATGGGTACTTTGGCAAATACTTACTTTGGCCTTTTTAGATCACCAAACGCCACCTCCCCAGTGTCTCCATAATCAATGTAATACAGAGTGGCACGTTTTGCTTGCTCATCAACTTCTACAACAGTCGCCCTGTACCAAAGGTTGTCGTACTCAAAAGGGGCACAGACCATGTCTCCGACGCATACTTTATCCAAAGACCTTTGACCTTCGGAGGTATTTCGATTCCAAAAGAAATCTGTGATTTCCTTGGTGAGGTCGTCCAGTTTGGAACTTTCTTTTGTCACAAGTTGGATATAAAAATGACCAGGGACATCGAATGCTGACACAAACAGTGGGAAAAAGCCTTCAGTTTTTGGCAGTTGGATGGTTGAAAGTTTAGGCCTAAAGGCTGGAGATGGTGACCTTCCTCTTTTGCCTGAAAATATAAACAGAATTATTATATTAAGTTTTATCTATGACCATGACAACAAACCAAGACTCAGATTTTGGGATAGTTGGAGGGTCATGGTAGAAGATGGTACCTGATGATGATTATATTAAATGCTTTACTTACAAAACTTAATACTTATATCTATGTTTCATTAAATTTTTATATGCTTTTAAACATTTTGGGGAGGGGGAATTCAGGAATCAGTGCCAACTGGGAACTTATGATATTGAGCAGCCATAATTATACCACAAAGATCGCTCACCCTGTGTTCCTAAACAAACTTTGCAATTGTGAAAAAAATTCCAGATATCTCTTTTGTCATTTCAGGGCATATGTCGCATTAGCAGTTGGCTAATAAAACAAAAGCGTTTGGAGTGGAATTTCATTGTTTCGTGACTTTTCATTTCTTCTTAATTAATTTTTACTGCCGTAAAAATTCACCCTCGATTCCATGCTTTGTACTAAACAAAAGAGATAATTGTATTGCATTAGCCAATCATGTTCACGACACATGCCCTTTAAGACGTAGCAATACACCCTAAAGATAAAGAATGTTCACAAGTAAACAAGGTAAGATGTCTTTTGCCTTATACTTAAATATGAATCGATAAACAACAAATTTTGCAAGGGCTAAATAGCCCACGCACCCAAACAACAAGGGGCCTTTTTGCCCCCTTCCTTTTTCTTTCAGAGAGGTCTGCTCACAGCCCACATTCTATTAAGAAGCATGCGCACAGGAAAGCCAAGAAAGGAGGTTTTGCATGATAGAGAAAGTAAAACAGTTATGAAAGGGAAAACACATATCGTATTCCCTCTAAAGAAATCCGCGGCGTTTATCACAAACTCTAAATTTTGGATGCAGCATTCAATAAAGGGTGGTGTTTATCACAGGGCAGTGTCAATACAAAATGAAAAATTTTAAATTAAGAATGCAATGAAAAAAGAAAAAAATAGACTTTAGACAATGTTTCCTTTTCCCAAATCATGCAATAAAGATTGTGTGAACAATTTTTGAAAGTTTACAAAAGATATCTTTACATTATCGAAATGTCACAGAATGTCAATACCCCGGCCTGCGTCAGAGTCCTTGTCTCAATGACATAAAAACTTTCATAGCATTCAAATAGTGGTATGTTTTCTAATGAACACCGCTTTTCAAGATGTGGGATTCAACAAAGAGCGGCGTTTATCAGAGGGCGGTGTTTTTTTACAAATGGTTGGCTGAAGGTGCGGCGTTCAATAGAGGGGGGAGTTTATCAGAGGGTGGCGTTCATTAGAGGAGATACGGTATATAAATGATGGAGTTATTTAGAGATAAATACTCTTGATTGTTAACAGAAGAGCAAATGATCAATCAGTTTTTTCTTCCAATTTTTTCATCAAGGCTTAGCATGTTGTCCTTTTTTGGAAAATTGAGCCTTGGGGAATCTATATATACAAAAGTTTGCATGTAGTAAGCTCTGTGCGGAATTAATCAATAACTTAACTTAATCACTCAAGTTACCAACCTGTCACATATTCTTGCCCTCTAGTCCTCCTCGAAACCTTATCTTCCTCTACCTTCTCTTCAATCAGCCCTTTGGCATATTCAATTTGATGAGATGTGCCAGTAACCATGATCTTCTGTGTCCCATTTGCTGATCTATCCTCAGTTCTTGGAATAACTATTCTGGCTCCTGGAGAAAAAAGAAAAATGTCACAAAATGTATTGCTTACCCTGACAAACAGATGCAAACATTCAAGGCTCAGTTAGCTTCAGTTCAGTCTTAGTCAGTTAAGTTCATATAGTTAAAATCCCACTACATACAATTTATACAGAACATACTAACAAATAACTAAACTGCAAGAAAAAGACAATATTACAGAAAATTTATACAATACAAATACTGAACAACAGGATAAATTTCATGGCAAGAATTACTTAAAGGAGGAGCTCTCTCAATAGGTAAAATAATCGAGTAGAGTCTAGCCTCAATAAGATTTTAGTCTTTTCCTCAATAAATTTCTGTGGCCTGGTCTTCCTAAATTTGTGATCTAGTCTAAACAGACTTGGCAGTTATGGGCTATTAAAGTTATATTCTCCAAAAAATAGTATGACAGATATATATAGTATTTTAAAGCTTGGCCAATGGAATGCTTAGAGCAAAAAGTTGATAAAAATTTAGAACACCACAATGCACAGAGAACAAACAACAATTAACACAGGCCATTAATAGTAGCTTAAGTAAAGTTAAGTTTCCTACCTGATGCTCTAGAGAGCTCTCTTATAGTCTGACCCATTCTTCCAATTATCCTTCCAACAGCAACTTGCGGAACTGAAACTTCTTCACTCACAATTGGGGGTGTTTCGGCAATGATCTTCTTGATTCTTGCTTCTGCATTGTGGACTTTCTCCCTTTCACCTCTTATTTCCAAAATTCTGTCCTTCTTCTCACCTTGGTTACTTTCTTCAGGTTCTCTTTCAAAGTCAAGTCTAAAATTATTTAAAGAAAATCATCAGCAATAACTTCAAGACAATATAGAACTATATTGTCTTGGAACAATCATAGAAGCTGTCCTTGGAACAATTGTGATGATTAAACAGTCTTTCATGTTTATACCTAAGAGAATATCAAGATTAAGACCGAAGCTGAGGTTGAAAGATTGCATAAAAAGAGCCTAGAAGGTTGAACTTCGTTAGGTTTTTAGACTAAAAAAAAGGTGGCCCTTTTTGCAAATCCAACTGGACACTTTGAATAAGAAGAGGCATCAGTGCGAAGGTCTGGGGACTAAAGGGAGAGTCAAAATTTGAGAATTTGGAAAGAATTGTTAGCTTAACACTTGAGTCACTTTTGATATTATTTTAAAACATGAAAAAATTTTAGCCCTATTAAAACATAAAACATGTTTATGCAAATATTCTTCAATTCTGCTTATTCCTTACACTCTAGATTTTATTCCTTATACCATAAATCCTCGAATCGCCCCCCCCCCCCTCGAAAAAGCCCTCCTCTCGAATAAGCCCCCACTATAAAACTACAAACTGTCAATAAGCCCCCCTTGATATAAGCCCCCACTGATAACCTATATTCTCGAATTGGACCCCTCACTTTGACGGTTTTTGCCATCTGAGGTTGTACTTTTGGTAGTAATTGATTAAATGCTCATAAAGAAATTCCTACTAAAATAAACAAGGTCTTTTAATAATGTCTTTTTATTAATTTTATAATTTTATAAATTTTATTAATTTTAATTTTTCAATAATTTTATAAGCCCCCCCCCTCGTATAAGCTCCCCTCTTGAATAAGCCCCCATCCAAAAATATAACAAATAAATAAGCCCCTAGGGGGCTAATTCGAGGATTTACGGTATATATAAAAGTTGAGATACCTGCTACAATCGCCTTTCCTTCATTTACAGAAAAAAATATTTTGCAGTTAAAATCAGGTTTATTTGTAAACAAATCACAAATTGCACTATCTTGTAAGATTTTGTTTGACAAAACAGAGCACTATCTATCTTTATAAAATAATAATACAATTTTTAAGAGTCAGTACCAAAGTTCTCTAAAGTTAGATTAGAGGCCGATAATGTGGGTGCGGCTTTGCAGCCGTAACCTAACAAAACAAAAGGATAATTACCTATTTATCATCAGGTCTCTAAATGCAATTTAGAACGCAAACATATTAACACATCCCTTATGAAATAATCAAAACAAATTCCGTAGAGGAAACAGAACATTCACATTTTTTTCGGACATAAGTTTATGAAAATAGGATTAGATCGCGGATCGCAATGCAAGAGAGGGCTTGAAAAGCCTACTTAGGCCGGTTTTTCACAAATCTGGATTTCGGCCTAATATAAATTATTTCGATACACACCTGGCCCCTGTTTCCTTCTTCAACTGCCTTATATTCTCACCACCTTTGCCAATTATCGAACCAACACAATAATGGGGGACATTTAACTGTAAAACCGTATCTGAAGCGCTCGCTGTGTTTTCACCAGCAGTAAGGTCGGGGAACTCTCTAAGTTCTTGACCGCCATCATCATCAAAGTCTTCCGCATTCCGCCTTCTGTTCAGCAAAATCAGTAGGCCAACAGCACTGACACCTGCAATAGCTGCTAATATTAACAGTTTTTGCTGGTTATTCATGGCTTTATTCCAATTTAATTAGTCCAGTAATTGAACAGTCAGGTCAAAGCGCCCTAACTTCCATCAGCCATTTCATGTTAGGCAACGTGCAATAAATGTCATCTGACTCGAGGCTACTGTGCTGCGAGCCTCCTCCACATATTTGTTGTTTCCATAAAACATATGAACTTTTAAATGTAGAAAATTGTATCGAATAAGTACAACATTGGACAAGTTAAAATAGATATTAAAAGTTTAATGATTAACAAAAACTTTAATCTAAAGATCCGAATCCTCAAAACCTTCCTATATCAGCTGATGTTTGCCTTCATTTTGAATAAATTAAGCACAAAGACAGATGCTTTTAAAAAGCAATTTAAATTGCTTGTTGCTAGTGATAAAGTTTCAAATCAGGTTACTTTTGAAAACAAATGACTCTGAAAAATTTTAATATCGCATTTTTCTGTATGAAATGTTCTTTTTGAAATAGTGACAGGAAGATAAGTACAAACGAAATGCACGCTTCTAAATTCCTGTCCCTGGTCCAAATTATTCGAAAATCATATTGTTCTTTGGGAGCTTGCCCCTCCCCCACCCCTTTACAAAATTTAAGAGAATCCTTTGTTAAATATGAATTATACCTCTTGCTAACATTGCCCCAAGTAATGGTGTTTTTTCAAGAATTATTTTCTTTCTACGATCCTTTTTTAAATGTTTGATCCATTAATGATTTGTAAAATTGCATTTAAAGAATTGATTAAATTTGTTTTTTATCACAGTACGCAATTATAAAAAACACAAGACTACACTTTGATATATACTGCATGAATAGATAACTTAACTTTCATTTTGTTATCAATTTACGAAATAGCCATTGATCAAGAAGTATCAGTGAAAACTTGGATTGAAAATCGTTAACAGCTTTGGAAAAAGTTAAAATCAATTGGGGACATATTTTTGCCTTTTGATTAATAATTTGCAATTTGCTTCTTTGTGTTAAAACGTACGATCAATATTTGAAGTGTACAGGGGCTCCAGAACAATCAAGGGGCAAAGCGACAGGGTAGGCTCCTGTAAAAGGGCATTTGATTAAGCTTCCTCTTTTGAAACGGTCATTTTTATTTCTATTTTATGTGGACAAAATGAAAATGGGCTAACTGCTTTGATAGGACTTTGTTTAAAAGTTTTGAGATATTTCATGTGAATAAGGCACTACTGTCAGGATTTCATATGAGTCATTTTGATAATTACAATAGCCACTTTGATAGAAAGGGGACTTCGAGCCCCATGCTTTTCTTATCAAAGGGCAAGAGGAGCCATTGCCCCCCACGCCCCCTATTCCTGGAAGCGTATTATCTTCAAACCCTGTTAGACTTAAGCAATTTAATTTTTTACCATTGTCCATAAAAATTTCAGAGGTAAACAAAAAAGACAGCGATAGAGTTTCATAGTAAGAAAATGATTTTGATAAACTCTAGGCCTGCCTAATCGTATTTCAATTTAATATTTATCATTACTGACACAAAAGAAGCTATTCATATTGTACAGAATAAATGTTTGAGAGTGCAAGAACAGAGAATCGGAAGCCTTGGGGGCAAATGGGGGTATTGCTGATGCAAAAAGGGTAGAATATTGGGGGCACCAGGAGAATACTGAATAATGGGTTAATAGGGGAATAAGGGCAATAAAGTGGCTTACCATCGTGATGACATGGGGCAAACGTATTTCTCATATCCGTTAAACTTAAATGGAGTCTAAATTTTTTGAGGGAAGTATTTGGAATAGTTTCTCTCATTTTCTCTTCAGATTGTATTTCATCTTCTCATACATGGGAAAAATACATTCTAAGGAAAAATAGAAAATCGTTTCTTTTGACTCCTTACTTTGGAGAGCGAGATAGAGAGGTAGAGAGAAGGTAAAGGGAGGGGGTTTAAAACCTGGTTACTTTTTCATATAAACCAATAACTCAACATTTATGCCCCTCGACAATGGGAACTTCCGAATCTCTTGTGCGCTATAACACCTAGAAGCTAAAGAAATATTCTAAAATTGAGATAATTGAAAACTCGATTGCGAATAAACGTTCAGAGTTAGCTACCTGAAACTTGCTTACTCTTGTTACCTTTTATATATTTATCGACGAATAGCAATGTGTGAGGATATTTTAGGCTTGCGGAGTAAAGTTGGGGAAAACTATTAGGCCTAATAGACACGAAATATCATCAACAAATAGTTGATTTTCTCTCAAAGGTCTAAGGGCTTCAGATTACGAGTTTGGAGGCCTGGAAACCAGAAATCAGCAACACTGATTGGTTGAAAGCAGGCTGTCAATCAATAAAATACCAATCAGCTGTTGAGCTGAATCTAGGACTCATAATGCAAATTAAAAACTATCATCTACATATATCCGGGAACCCTTCGTAGCCATAAAAGGAAAGTGCATGTAATTTGATGGCTTTATGTTTGCCAGGAAGGACATTATGAACAATACCCCCGTCCTTAGAGTAGATGCAGGTTGCACTTGACTTCAAGGTGTATACTGTGTGAAATCAGGGACGGGGGTGGCCTGTTAGGTAGAGAAAACAGTTTGTCCCCAACTAGGTTCTAACAGCTGTGCCATGCCTTTTACATTAGCGTATTATGACGTAACAATATTGATAAATGTATTTATTACCAGACAATAAACAAACTAATACTGTCCAAAAAACTGCATTTGTCATCAGTCAACTCCTGCCCCGCAGCAACATTGCATGTTTATGGCCTACTTTAAACAACGATTCCTACAGAAAAGCACCTCGCAATCCTCTGCGATGCAGCATATGGAAGATATATTGTATATATTTATATATGTGGTTGCAGTAGACGAGTTTAACAATACAATCAATTACAAACAAAAAGGTGATAATGATTGACAGCTGCGAAGGCGTAAGGAACAGCAACAGCAACATTGAAGCATCTCCTTCGCCGCGGTAGTCATAAATTCATTCGCCTCCACAGAAACACAATCAAATGTCCCCGCAACACTGATTCTCTGTTGTGTTGATTCAGGACATGATTGTGAGCTAACTAAATACCATTCGAGATGAGCACGTGGTGATCCTTATTGTCCATGACCCCCGTATTGAGTATCATTCTCTATGGTGCAATTATGGCATCATAGTATGGAGGCGGAGGCTCATCTCTGTCCGTAGACGCAACATTTAATATTCTATACTCCCTTTGTGGGTCCGTGTTAATGTCATATACGAGCTGTGCAACAGGCATCATGTAAATAGGAGTCTGGGTTCCAACAGAAAGATTCCGTGCGCATGCTCCTTGTGTTTCTGGATCTGCAGTCGAGGTTGGCCTCGCTCTGGCTTGCAGGCAGCTCTCTTGCGTTTGCGTCGTGATAGAGTTCATTTGTATGGGGGCTTCGATGTTTGACGCTTGGGAACGCTGCTAGGGGATGACAAGATACTCAAGAATTAGATGGGTCTCAAAAACATTATTCCTATTGATAAACAATCATTACTTTCTTGGAAGCTTATAGGATGAATTCTGGTCACATTGTACCAAAAACTGCGTTGAAGAAGTCAACTTTCTCTCTCTCTATCTCGAGAGATGTTGCAATGTCTAAGGTCAAGCATAGACTATTGGTCAAGGCACCAGAGGGACATGGGTTCGAAGCAAAAGCAAGCCGTAGAGAATGAAGCGAATTTAAAGTGAACCTGGATATAAAACATCGATTAAGATATGTTTCATTTAAGTGCAAAAGAAGTGGAGGGAAATGCAATGCTACTTATGATGGGCTTTGCATTTGTTACATGTGGTCTAGGGATGCTTCGCAGGTACACCAATACCTCACTGCGATAATTATTATGGTACAATATATTCAGCTAAGAAGTCTTGAGAAAATTGGAGGGATCGATGCCTATCTTCGTGTGACTTGTTTAACCCCCGTCCTCACAGTCAGAGAGCAATTCGAATGAACTGATACCACTTCTATAAGACGGAGGTGATACAATCAAGGAAATAGCAAGTAAAAACTCTTACCAGCATGCTCTTCCTTTGCTCTGCATACAGCATCCAAGACGAGGCTACAGCCGTTACCATGGATATCACGAAGCCGACTCCAAACAGAACCGAGACTCCATATACGAGGTTACGTAGATTCTCCTTCACAGATACACAGCTTTGAACGGCAGAAAAGCGCAGCAACCGACGACCTTCCTCCTCTGGCAAGAAGCATTTGCAGATCTTTTCATGAGCTGAAAAGGTACAGTCTTCAAGTCTACTCAAATTCGAGTCGACGTCTGCAATCAGGTAAACAAAACTGACGAAACAGAACATTGTACAGATGACAGAGAGGAAAACGACGCATATTACCTTTGGAAAAAGAAGATAGTTATTAGTTTTACGGAAGCAATCATTTAAGAACATTTAAAGAGTTGTAGATAAACAATCAACTGGCTAACATATCTATATATAAAGTTGACATCAACTATCTGTGAAATACCTGCTATCTCGATCATCCGCTATGTCGAACAACTACCATCTCGAAATCCCATCAACTACCAAGATTCGCTTTCTCGAAAAATTTTCACTTCTTACTCATTGAATTATATCATATTCCTTATATTATTTGTTATATTCCATAATAGAGTCAGCATTTATGCCTAGCGCCCCCAGCACCTTCAATGCCAAAGAGGGAACTGTGCCATAATCTATGCCCCCATTCATGCTTTCCACTCCCCTCCCTTGGGATAGAAGTTGATTGAGCTTTGTGGGGGGGGGGGGGTGGGCATGAAAGTCTGCCAAACAGCGTACTTGATTTTTACGAAAACAAAATGATCTCAAGGGATTTTCGGATAAAACGATAGGATTTCAACAAAAGGTGTACGAGATTTTGATAGATCGAATTGTCCCTAGAGTATTGTGCTCTAAATCAGGGAACAAAAGGGATTCATCCAAGAAAAGTTACATTGCACAGTATTCAGGAGAATGGAAACACAACCAATGGGAGTTTACGATCAGAATGTTTGCAAGTTGTTAGTGCAAGTTTGACATGCAATTAAGTTGTTATACGATTGCACAATTTAATGAAAATTTCAAAGTGTTATTACCAAATATTTCACTTTGCGTTTAGACGCAATCAGGCCAAGGATACCAGTCAAAACCATCTGCAAAAAATTAAAAAAGAATATTACAATGTATAAGAAAGAAGGAAATGAAAATAAATTTAACTATGGAAAATGAAGTAAAATAGCCATTAACAGGGAACTCTCTATAATGAACCGGAAAAGCAAAAGAAGGGTAATTTTGTCAATTTTTTCCTGCTGAGAAGGCCTTGTGTAAGTTGTCTGTGAACAACGGACACCTTTATGTATCGGACACTTCTATGTATCTGGCAGGAATAGGAATTTAGAAGGACAGCTTGAATTACAAGAATCCTGCACGGCTGTCGAGAAAAACAGTTGATAATTATTTTCTGGAAAATTGCAAATGTGACACAATTTTTCACCCCTTTCTTTCTTTCTCATTTGAAGTGGGGGTGTGAATCTGAAAAGTGGATGAATCAGTGTTGAAAGGGTAGCTGTGACCGCATCAACGTATTTTTATAAAAACTCTTGACTCAATTTTAAGCCTGGCGTCTCATTTTCTTCGCACAATTTCAGCCTCACATATTTCTTATTTTGTTTCTTATTTTTGTAACGGAATTCCCTGTGCATAGTAATGTCCGGACATAACATCTGCTTGATAAAGTAGTTAATACTATTTTGTTCATCGCTATCTGTTCTTCTGTTGCTATTCTTTCATTTTTCAATTTACGCTGGTATTTTATTTCTTGAGTTTTGTTTAATTTCAGCCTGCCTTGTTTCTTATGTTTTTCTTCCTTTTCTGGCAAATCTCAGCCTGATGTTTCTTACAAGGAGAGTTGTTCTAAAAAACGTGTGTCTTACGAAAGTTGTTCTACAGTTTGAGGCGCTAAACAGGCACACAATCAAAGCTCTAACAAAAATTCATGACGATAAATCAACGCGAAAAAATTCTCATTATAAACACAGTTGGAACAATTACAGTTGATTTCATTCTTGGTTGGATTACAAAACCCAAAATGATAGGGCCAGGTGGCTAACAGACGAAATCTTTAATCCATTTGAAACGTATTTTGAGCAGTCGATTTTGCGTGAAACCACATGATGACGGTCTGCGCTTCGGTTTAGGGTGGATTTCTGCCCGGTAGCCCATGATCGTAAAGAGATCGTTACGGATAAACAGGGCCCGCGCCACGAATTTGAAAGTGGAGGGGGGAAGACAAGGCTTCCTACCTCTTTTACTGCAGCTTTTAAACTACTTGCTTCGCAAAAAAGTGGAGGGGGCATGGTCACCCCGGGCCCCCGGTGGCGCGGGCCCTGATAAAGGGTACAGCAAGATAAGAGCTTGATCAAAAGGTAGGTTGTACGGGATGTACGAAACAGTTCAAAATGGGAGGGGCAAAACGACTGAAGAGTACCACGCCCATTTTATGATAGTAGTGTGCCCCATAACACCCATTTACAGAATCACTTGCTCCCATTAACTGATTGATAATATTCTAGTCTGAAGTGATTTTGGTTTCAGTTAAAGCAAATTCGGAAGGCTTGCCAACTCGGGTAAGGAGAATTGGTACAAATAGGCCTTAAATCCAGATAATGTCGCCAGGAATTGCAAATATTGGGACACATACCTGAGTACTCTCACCTTAGAATAAGGACACTTCGAATAAGAGGTTTTACCTTGACAGTAATAGGTTTGTCTCAAAAAATCTGAATTTTTAAGCTAAAAAGAAATGACACGAGCTACCCTACATATTAAGTAGCGTGTTTTTTCTGCCATTTTTAGTGCATTTTTCAAAATTACAGGAAGATCTTATCATGGTTACAGGAGATGAGCTGTCTAAAATTAGGACCTTGTATAACCTAACTAATAATAAAGGGAATCGTTTCCTTGGTACCAATATAGTCTCCCAAAATGGCGGTTCAGTCGTTTCAATTGGCTGATATAAAGGGAGTAGGGTGTTGGAGAAGAATAATGAGCGGTCTACAAGCATCCAATATCGAATTTGCAAATTCATAACTCTGAGGTAAAACAAATGCAACCAATTTTTTGTTGACTTATTTTCGATGCTACAGAACCTTTGGAACCATTAATTAAGCGCGTGTCATTCTAAGCTGAATAAATTGCACCCCTCCCCCTCCAACCTTATTGAATATAGCTTTCTTAATTGACTTTGAAGGGACCAAATTATTTAGAGACAACGCTCCTTTTCTAAGGGTATTTAGCTGGGGTCAGGTATCTTGGCTTTAAAACGGTACCAAGAATAAATATGGTGATAGTACTCTTTTTAGTATTGGAAACGCCCTGTTGGCAAAGATATATCCATTTATATTTATATATACATATCTTGATAGATATAGTATACAATTGCTTTGACAGCCTAATGAGGTGGCAATAATCGGTAACTTGAAATAGATATTGAAAAATAGATTTAGAAAGGTCTAGGTTTCTTTAGCTGGACGATAGTCAAACTTTCGGGTCTAATTTTGAACCAAAAAATTCTTAAACATGTTATCGCCTTACCGGAGTTATTCTGGGACATTTTCGTCAGCTTGATGAATGATATCTGGAGACTCCAAAATACACGGGGGCAGCAAAGGGCTCTTGAGAGTTGTTGGGCAAGTTGGAATTTAGAATCGCTGCCCCCTGCCCCACCAAAGCAATAGCCCCGCTGTCAAAACACCTGTTTGATATTTTAAGGGCTTATTTCCATTAAAGAGCGAATCTGGCTTGAAATATTAAAACTACAAGAAGAGGTGGTTTTGTTGCTTTCGATAGACGCTGCTCACACCCTGCCCCTACCCCATGTAGGGGTACTTAAGAGTTGCCCCACTGCTAACAGGTACTTCTGCATGATTAGATAGACGCTGCTCGCACCCCGCCCCCTATTACCCCCGGTAGAGGTATTCAAGGATTGCCCCACTCCCAACAGGTACTTCTGCATGATTAGATAGACGCTGCTCGCACCCTGCCCCCTATTACCCCCGGTAGAGGTATTCAAGGATTGCCCCACTCCCAACAGGTACTTCTGCATGATTAGAAAAACGCTGCTCGCACCCTGCCCCCTATTACCCCCGGTAGGGGTATTCAAGGGTCGCCCCACTGCCAACAGGTACTTCTGCATGATTAGATAGACGCTGCTCGCACCCTGCCCCCTATTACCCCCGGTAGAAGTATTCAAGGGTCGCCCCACTCCCAACAGGTACTTCTGCATGATTAGGAAAGCGTGACCCAGATTTGTATGACCGCGAAAGAAGCGCAAGGTGACATTAAGCCGAAGACATTTTTATCTATCGCTCGCATGGATGCAAAAATACTTTGAATGGAACTCTTGGATGGCATTGTGATGATATTTAAAAACTGCAAAATCTTTTTAACATATTTACATATTTTAAAGTCTTATTGAAATTGGAAAAATGGATCAATCTAGACCAAAATTCGATTTGAAGAATCTGCTTTTAACCCTAAAAATATTTTATATTAAGAGTGAACGATTTTGTCGTGATTAAGAAAACACAAAACTGCTAAAATTGAAAAATTTGAGATCAAGGCATCGATCGAAAATCAAAGCAATTTTGATTGAAGTTGCTGAAATTATGGATCAAGGAGGCAAATTAAAGTAGATTTGAAATCTGGCATATATTTTATGGATATTTCAACTCTGAATGTTAAATAAAAGAAGAACGAGATGAACTGATATCATTAATTGAAGGGCGTGTTGCAAATCGCATCTGAACATGGTTAGGCCGAATGAAGAAGAGAAAGTTAAACTCACCATTGAAGCAGAAAGATAGCTTGGAATGTGATGCTGGACATGTTTTACCGAGCTTGTCGTCCGCTGTATGCTATAATGTCCAACAGCAATTAATAAGCCGTCGATAAAGAGAGTTATGACCGAAAATATCAAGAAAGCTGTGGATGAACACCGGAGTTTCTTCGCTCGTTCATCGAAGCTTGACTCAACATAACAGGTGTTCTTCGAATGTTTTGTTTTAGCGTTCGAATCTTCTTTGTTTTTCTTTTGTTTTGAACGATACATCCCTTCGTATTTCGAATTCATTGTTTCGCCTTGTGAAATAACCTGCTCCCTTTCTGCAATCTTCTTTGTTTCTTTAATCTCTGCTTTAAGTTGTTCAGAAATGCAATGATTTGCACCTTTTTGATTAAAAGACTAGCAATGATTTCTTTGTCGATGTAAGAAAACACTCCTGTGTGTTGAAAGTCACTTCATCTTCACAATAAATCGCGTTTGAAGTTGTTTGGCTACGCAAATCAAAGAAGAACTTCTTTCTTTCTAATATTTAGTTCACCGAAAATATACTTCCCCTTCGTAAAATGAACCTGCAAAAAGAATAATTTGAGAATAGAAAACATTTATTTAGATAAAAAAATTATACAAAACATTTCTCCGTCAACTCTCTTTGTGCATAACTTTCAAAATACAGCAACCCATTTTCCATGTACAGAGACAATATCTATCCTAAATTTTTCCCATGAACGAAAACGAATTAGTTTCGGAGAATTTATTGTATTTCTGGCAGGCTTGTGTTCTTCATTGCAAAATCAAATATCTTTAATTGGCCACAAAATATTATTAAGGGTCGAAAGAAGGTCAAATATACTTAATTAAGATTTATGGCAATATATGTTGTCGAATAAAAGTAAGAAAACCCGCAATAAAGTGTGGGAAAACCTTCTTGCTTTCAGTTCGGGATAAAAGCACAAAAAAGGAGCCTGTCTTAAATTTGCGAACCCTTTTGAGAATTCATTTAACCTTGCTCAAAGCCAAAAATTAAACCTTGAATCAAATGAAACATTGCTCTAGGGGTCTGGGGCCAACTACGTCACTTTTTCAGTCGGCAGAATGCACAAGGAAAGTTAAAATACGACTATCTGTATATCTGTTCAAGTACGACTTATTCTCTTTCCTAGATTTCTTTATGGGAATCTGAGTGGCGAGAAAGGGTTTCCTCTAACATACCAAATTTTGTTATATAACCCAATTCCCAGACTCAAATCTAAAGTGTCTGAAGTTTCCGAGAAAACATAATGTCCTAACGTTAATTGAAAAATTCCGAGTATCAATGAAAGCTACCCTCAATTCATTCATTGCAGGAATTTTGGTTTCGATTTGACCAGGATAAGCCTAGGAAAGATAATGAAATTTTTAACTCAACTCGGTTAACCTACTTCTGCGGCCCAAAAAGCGATTTGCTTGGACATTTAATGTATTTTTTAATTATCGTCGCAGACGAAAGAAATTGGCATGAAAAAGCGATTAGGATTCCAGATTTTTACTATGTTTTGGCTATGAGGGTTTGGTTGATGTTGGTCTCGGAAGAGCTATGCGATCAGAAGGGATTGGAGAGCATATCAAGAATTGGGAGATGGGGCGAAAAGGTAGCTTACGCACACACAGAATGACGCTTTTTATGGAGGGGGGGGGCGGCTACTGTGCTCTTGTAAAAATATCCCAAAGTAAAAGCTTAGACAAAAAATTATCACTTTGAAGCACTAAAAAGAGGCTAAGAGCCCCCCTGACCACGATTGTGGGAACATTTTGGAGGATCACAGGTAGTAAGGGGCACGGTGTCTCAGGGACACTTAACTTCTAGGAAAAGGAGCATTTTACAAAAGCTGGGACATTTTCTCAAATTTCTAAGACCCTGCTATCTACATTAAAACATCGCTAATGCAGGATCGTCATGAATGGGGGAGCAGAGGGCCTATATCCTTTCAATAGTTGTCAAACTATGTTATCCCTTTACAACAAAGCAGTGAATCGGAAACAGTAGAGGCGTTGGGTTTCCCTCAGCCAGCCCCCTTCCCCAACCCCATAATACAAATTTCTTTCCGACGGAGCTGTGATTTCCCTGCTTTTAAGCAGCGCCAGTATTTATCGTAGGAGCCAGACAATTTCTAAGCGGCCATTTTCCAAACCAGACACGTCCAAAACAGCCACCTGGTTCTCTCAATGAACAAACATTTGCCGATTGTGATATGAAAAGTCGCAATGATTTATGCGGTTTCAAAAACATGTGCTCTCAATTCAGAAAATCTAGCCATTTGCGAAATACTATCTCCTTTAGGCGCCTAAAAATTTCTAACGGCTACAAGCCCTGAAGGAAGATGGATTTTGTTTCTTTCTGTTTATGAATGGTGTGTTTGCCTCCGTATCAAGTTATCTGTTCATCACAGCTTGTGTTGGCCCAAGTTGAGTTTTGGCGCGAAAAAAAATTTGGATCGGATATCAATGAGTTGGAAATCCATAAAAGAGTGATGTTATTAATTGTAGAAATGGGGATCGGGGTAGTGGAGTAAATAGATTTTGATCAGAAGTCAAAGAAAGTTGAATTTCCACAACAAGATAATGTTATTGACAGTGAAATGTTAGAATAGGGACAAAGAATAGAGGGGCAAATATTTGATGACAAATCGATGATTGCACTCCCACTCGACAATGTTTGAGTTGAAAGACAAAAATAAAATATACCTCGTATCAATATATAGTAGGATATTATAAAATTTTATCGATATAAGATTGGTTGTGAAATAACAGTGAAATATTAATCAATAAAATGAGTCTAAAATTGGCTCGTTATTTACTTGATTGTAATCAACTCCAACTTGTGACAAATAAACGTTGTTGCCTAAAGATTATTGATTTGGAAATATTGACAAACATCCCTGTGTATATTGCTTTAAACGCTTGAAGATACTTTTCAGAAATATTAAACCCCAAATCACAAAATTATTCCGCCTGCTCTAAATGGGCAGATCGTTAAATAATGGTTATATACAAAGAATTTTGAAACACGCTGTAATTACCGACGATTTCAATTAATTTAATACGAATTAATTACAATACAGAAACTAGTTTTTCTCGATTTAATTCAAACAAAAACTTATTGAAATTAATTGAAAACCTCCTGGGCCCGCTGATAATAATTAAAACCAGCATGAAATATTTTGGTTTGATTTCCATCATGGTCTGAATTCAAATCTAAGAAACGATAACTTGTTTGATGTTTATAGAACTTAAAAACTAAAGAACGAAACAAAAATATCGGAGCTAATTATCTTGAAAGTTCAAGTGTATTTGGCGTCGAAGAAAAATTTAATAAACATAACAGATTTCCCGCCTTTTCTATTAAAAATTTCGTAACGTAGCCCCGGCCTAAAAGCTTGTTTTAAGGCACACTAGATCTCCTCGACAAGTTGAAACGTTGATTGCTACAAAAGTAACGAAACCAGTAAAGACTAAACAAATTCATAATTAAATTATCGTCGAAGCTCACCGGTGTAGCTGGCCTTGCGACTGAGAAAAACAACAGCTTGAACTTCTGCCTGCAATCACACAAATGTCCGCGATCCTAGATTCCAAATATCAAATTTCGTTTGCATTCAAGCCTGACTCGTGCCACTTCAATTATTCTTTGGAGATTTCTAACGACCTTCAAACCAAAATCGCTTTATCTGTCTTTAAAATTTCGCGTTCTTTCCATGTGTAGGACACGCGCCATAAATCCCGTGCGGTCGCGCGCTCTTGGAAACTAGCCGCGTCTATAAAGCGACCGCCGGCCATCGGCCGTCAGAGATGACATCAAATTCTCCCCCTTTTTTATAAAATTTAAGAAGTGGTACAATGTATCAGTGAATTTAAAGATATTTTACAAGCTAAACTGTTCAAGGAAGAAATAATTGTATCGTATACACACAAGATTATTCAAAAGAATAAAGATAAAAGAAACAACCACGAAATCAAAGGCATTTTTCTAGAATGCGGAGAGAGTCTGACGGTTGAGTTTCTTAATTCCAGAGTTTACAACCACGACTCGAAAAATATTTCTGTTCCGTTGTTGTTTTTAATAGAAGTTCTGTTAGTTACTTCAGAAAGCTTTTCTAAGAGGTCCGCGAAATAATCTCAAACCAGATCAGAACCAGAGTACTGTGGTTGAAGCGCTGTGAAAAGAGCCAGGGATAGTCCCAAAAATAAATATACGACGACAAGTAAAATATCAGGAATTAGCAGCTTTCCAATACTCATAAAGGGGCATACCTCAACAAGTCCCTTTATATTTATTTTTTTCACAAACCGATCTCTGTCCCAAGAATTTGAAGCAAAACCAAATACCGTTTTTGATCTACAAATGACCCTCTTCTAACAAACGTTTCTCTCAAAAAAACGCTCCTTTAAAAATTTGTTAAATAAACTCTTTTTTCCAATAGTCGCCTCTTAGAAGCCAAAACTTTTAAAAAACGCTCGAGTGTTTGATAGATAACAAACGGTAAGTTTTTTTGTTCGGGTCCCTAATCCTTGCCATGGGAGGAAATTTAGGCATGCTCCTGAAGTGATATTCAAAGTAAAGCTCTCATCAGAAAATTCTAGATTCCAGAATGGAATATAAGAACACTGGATTCCACAGAGACAAAAGCGACCTCTTAATCCCCCGTATGGCCCCATTTTTTTGGACAAGTCTCACAGTCCATACCTGATTGGTGCAATAATTTCTATTTTTGAAACTGGATTTACCAAGACGAAATCCAATGTACATTGCTATAGCAACAGTTAATGCATTGCGGTTTTGCGAGTTAACGTTTCAAAGAAAGACGATAAATGGACCTGATAAAATCTGATGAAAAGATAAATAACTTAATGAAGGGTAAAATGAAGTGATTAATAAAATGAACTGACGAGAGGCCGTGAAAGGAAAGCAAAAGCCATTAGGCTATACTATTAGGAAGGCGCGAGTTGGATACGAGGCTGCACACAATATAAGAGGCTTGATGATCTCGAAGAGTTTGCAGAAGAAATAGTCATAAATTAGCATGACTAATTATTTCAAGTTAAGGGTTAGGGTTAGGGTTAGGGTTAGGGTTAGGGTTAGGGTTAGGGTTAGGGTAAGGGTTAGGGTAAGGGTTAGGTTTAGGGTTAGGTTTAGGGTTAGGTTTAGGGTAAACTAATTACGTCATCAGGTCGAGCCGTATGGAAACTAGACAGATCCTTTGCAGAAAGGTGTCCTGTTATTTTTAATTTCATAATATCTAGAATATTCTTATATAATTTGCAGATTTTCAATTTAGAGTCAATCCGGCTCGCCGAGGCTTGGGTTTAAGCAAGGTTCTTCTAGAAGTTTCACCAAGAGTAGAAATCGCTAACTGAACCTATAGGCAAAGAGGGCACGATTTTAGAAACGGCAAAGGATCATTGACATGAAATTAGCTGAATAAAATAAAATAAAATAATTTATATACATTCAGACTTTGGTTATGACGAAATACGAATAAATACTCCGAAATGCACAACTATAGAAGTCAACGCTTTCCTGGATGCATACCTGAAGTACTCAAAGACGTACCCCTGGACCTGTTTTCATCAACCCTCTCTGAGACTTATGTCACAGCAGACGTTGTCACAAAATCTTTGTCACCAACAACCATATCCTCCGAGATATCAGTCACAGAGGACTTTGTCACACAACCCCTTTCACAAACCCAAGTCACAAAAACCCTGAATCGAGAACCCCATTTCAAAACCACTGTTACAAAGCCCTTGTCATACTGAAGAAGTTAAGACCCCCGAAAACTCTCGGCTGGATCGATCCCGCATTCCATCTAAATATGACGGGAACATGTTGAGGGAGGGGTAAAAATTGTGCAATGGAATTTTATAAATTTGAAACTATCTTCAAGTAAACAAGTTAGTCACAGACGTTCCCTAATAGTAAAACAGGCGTTCTCTGTTGGTAAGAGAGCGTTCTCTAACAGTAAACAGGCCATGGGCTAAATTTTTTCCCTACCCAATATAGCCTAGTGGCTGATGCCGTTAATGTAGACGCTAAAACGGTTTATCTCTTAATTGTATCCTCTTGTACCGAGGGAAATCGATTTTGCTGTAAGACTATTGTCGACCCGTCCCCGCATGTGCGCGGCAGATCTCGCTAATCGCTTCAAACAAAAAGTTTTTATCCGGAAAATCCGCGGCCTAAATCAACTGGCCAATGATGTTTTCAAGTTGAGGCAGAGAGAAAATGGCAATGGTTTGCTGAGTTCCACAACAGGGAACGGAAAGCCACCTGGCTGTAGCTTGTTAGGCATGTTGGGGGATAGTTGAGTTTTTAGAAAGATCGCTGGGTTATGACTCATTTTTGCAGCAACAAAGATGGTTTCTGAGAATGCATGTTTGTCCAAAACACAATATAGCGGCAGGGATAACAGCGAATGTTGTCTTGGCGAAACGGGAATATATTTCAAACAGGCAAACACCACCCATACAGACCAGATAATGGAGTATTGTCTGGAAAATAGCTTTGAAATGACGCCATGTTTGATTTGTAACAGCTCGTCATTCGTACCTTCGAATGTGTCCGTTCGATTAACAATTGCGGCACGTGTCGATTAACAATAGTGTTTAGAACGGCTCGCGTGGATTTCGTGTCGCAAATTCCGATGACCCAGAAATGACTGAGCGCGGCCGTTGATTTACCGGCAGCGACCCGCCAATGGCGGCTAAAAAATAGCCTGTAACATCAGCAGCTAGGCTCGTTCAAACTGCTCCGTGTTCCTTCAAAAACAGAGAGCATAACCACAGTTGACCGAAAAAAACAACAGAAAAACTTAGGTTGTCGAAAACGCACTGAGCAACGTGCACGCACGAAAAGGCGCTGCAAACTAGGCCTAATAGCTGTAGAACTGTTTCTGGCTCCTTTCGTCAAAGTTTGAACACAGAAATGGAGGCATCTCCTAGTGGAAGCTCTCCCCTTTGGAGGATGCCCCTAATTCGTATTCTTCCAACTTCTCAAAGTCATTTTTGACTTTCCTATGATAGCTTCCGCTTGCTTCTAACAAAATCTTCATAGGACAGATTGAAAGGGGGCTTGTCCCACTAAAGAGTGGGGCAAAAGAGGGACCTCGAAGCTATCAAAACTACGTCACAGAACAGAATTCCTATTCTGTGCCAATGTGGCTATGGTATATTTTCTCGTAGATGAAAGAGACACAAACACTAAAATTTGAAACCACCAAGGAAGATTGTTAACAAATAGTTGAGCATACATTTATTAAAAGTAGCTTTGTCCAGGACTTCCTTACTTTCAAGAGCTTCATAAAAAAGACAGCAATGGCCGATCTTACGACAAGCATCATTCGCCTAATACATCTCTCTACTATAAACAAAAGAAGTTGCATAATGCAAAGATGAATGTTCAGCCAAACTTCGGGGGAGGGGCGGGGGCAAATTCTCACAGGGAGAGGGGCAGTACTACTAACTATAAAAATTTGCCCCCGAGACAATGTCATTATATGTACTTTGTCAAGAAAACCCTTACCATGACGAAGATATAGCAGGGTGTATGTCCATAAACAAAAGTGTTCTAAATGCCCCCACCCCACTTTGGAATAGTTTAACATAACTAAGAGGCGCCACAATCAACCCCTAGCATACTTAGGATGTGATGGGGGTACATCTCCGTAAACAAACAGGTTCTGAACGCCCCCAATGTAATAGATTGTATATACCGGTGGATCGTCAGAAGAAAACATCGGCATAACTTTTTCAAAGTGATTTTAGCTAAGGGAAACAAGCTGTAGGGTTCTTATAAGAATGGGAAACACTCAGGGGCTGGAGGAGCTATTGCCCCCTCCCCCTCTCAATGACCAGTATGCTAAACGAAGCCCTATCTTGCATTGGACATTTGATCCAGTAAATCGTTTACAGAGTGATTCTCTAGCGATATTATTTACTTTACAGCTGGATTAAAAATGTTTTCGTTTACATAACGAAGCAGTTTTTAAATTCGGAAACCATGCATCGAAAAGGGAACAGCAAGGCTTCGTTACCCCCTGACCTAAATAGGGTCCGGCTTATCAATATGGGTACGAGACTAGATTATACATATCTAAAGAGGAACTGCAAGAAATATCTATTCCGTTTCCCCGAATTCTGCTATTGTTTTCTTAATAATAATCCTTTTTCATTTTTATGAAATTTGGCGCCCAACAAGGGAGATTCATCAGGTAAAACATTAGTTAACACCAGCTCCTTCATACTAAAATCGATACTAAAATTTATATTTTGCAAGTTGTTACAAACAAAAATTTCTTCTAAAGCATATAATTCTACAAAAAATTCTAAAAGACAAATAAAACAAAAGCACGATGGGGTAAAAAAACAAATAAAATATTTAGCAAGGACAAGGGCCTAAGAAACGAGTCATTGATGTCAAATTGCAAATTGCTTTGAATTTTGTTTTTGTAAATTGTTTTTGTAATTTTCTTTTGTAATTTGTTCTTGTACTTTTGAGAGACTACAAAAGTGTTGATGCTGCGAAATTTTTATAATTTGCTTTTAGCTCAAAAGGCTGCAACAGCTTTTTGTAGTTTTTACAAGCCAGAAAAGACTTTAGCCTTTGAAAATTTCCTAGGCTACAAAATTTCAATGTTTCAAGTTCAAACAGGATTTCAAAATCTGTAATTTTGCAACTTTATAACAGCTTTTTTGTGTCGTTTTGTAAAAATTTCCACAAAAGGTCCTCAAAACCACCATCCCATTCATTTATGGCTCTTTTCCTTAAATTTTTAACATTATTTTCAGCATTCCATGATTTTAATAAACTCTGCATTTTCAAAACAGCATTCTGTTTCGTTTTTACTCAAATTAGTAACAAGTCAGAAGCTGAAGCATCTCAACAATTTTTCAAGAACTTTAATGTAAAATTATCCGGGTCACAATTTTCAAATATTCCCATTCATCAGGGTATATGAAATACCTTCGTAAAATATCATTGAGTTTGAGAAAATCATCTTAATGTCATTGCATATCATAGTCATTGACTATCAAAAAAACTCCCGCAATGATCCCAGGTTCTAGGCCCCATCCCTCTGAATCGTTGTCTCACAGCCCCCCTCCACTTTACTCTTACGAAGCGCAATTCGTAATCATACTATCATCCTAGAGCAATTCTACATAACAAAACTAATAAAGTTATTTGTTTTAGTTTTCTCTTTATAATAAACTCGTATTTGCGAAAAGTCAGCTTAGGTCACGGGAAACCAATGGGATGTGAAGATATCTGCGCCAGGGTTTTCCCAAATTGCAAACGGCTAACGTCCCTTGTTCTTTAGTACCAGGAATTCCCACATGAAGATGTATAGAAATACTGGAAAGACGTCATCAATCGATGAATCACAAAATGCAATCGTTTAATCACTGCCACTTCCACCATATCATAATTTCCTTGCTGTCACTTAATCACCGGCGTGATTTGAACAGTGATCGACAGTCTGGCCAATAATTCAGCAACAGTTAGTACAGCACAGTATAGTAAGTGATCAATCGCTACATAAAAGATGATTAGTGATCACAAATGATTATCGATCACTTGGCATCGGCTCGTTGATCGGTATCTGATGAAGTACTTCATCAAGCAGCTGAAGTGCTCGATGTAACCGTATCTCAATCCAACATGGCGTCTGCTTTATCGACTGTCTTGGATAGTCAGGACCCCAGCCCTTAACAAAACTTAACCTTAAGATACAGAGCCTCCTTAAATCGTCTACACCGATTGAGGCCGCTGGATGAGCAATAGTAAACGCGGCTCCTGCCCCACCAGCAACAGCCGCAACTTGTGCGGCCGCAGCGGCTTGCGCAGCAGAGGCTTGCTGTTTCATTTGTTCATAGCACTGGCGCAAATCAAATATCTTAATGTATGCTTGCGGGTAGATTTTATGAACGGCATCACCTGGGGATCTCCCTGCCTGTCTGTCTAAGAAGTAGCTTTGTACGAAAACGCTCTGGTCGCTAAGGCAACGAACCCAGACATCACCTTCGCCTCGTTTGTCTAGCTGAATGCCTCGACCTGAAAATAACCCCAAGAACCTCATTTAGTGGAAATGAAACTAACATGGTCACATCAACAATAATCGAGGTTTGGAAAGAGGAATGGGAAGAAATAAAATGGGTCCGAGAAAACCGAGGGTCATAAACATGCACGTAAAAATTAACCTTAAAAATAATCACAATAAATTCTCAAAATATGTTGATGATATTTTACAAAACTAATTGAGGAGATTCACTACGAATTTGAACACTGCCTTAATTTTGCAAAATAATTATCTCAGATCACATTCAATTCAAATTTAGGCGTAAAAGAAAAAGTCATTTACAACCAGTGCCACGACAAAAAATCATTTTTGCCAAACATCTAAAAATATTTCAAAATGAAAAATCTTGTCGATGAATCTAAGAGCTTTCTGATGTTCATATCTAATGAATCCCTAAAATGAATTTATTTAAAAAGCAGTAAGGTTATAGTTCATATGATGCAGACAAAGAACTATTCGTGGAAAATACGATGAACTTGGTCGACCATGCATGATTTGGAAATATTCTTCACGAATAATCACAAAAACAATTTCTAAGCTCAACTTACCGATGTGAAGGAGAGCTTTTTCACTAGCCTCTGTTCGGTGGACGTTTGAAAGCTGACCGAGGCAAAATCTATTCCCGCCATTTCCGGACGCGTCGACATATCCATCAATAATAACACTCGGACAGATGGCCGGAACTTTAAACACTTCACCGACTTGTTGATCGAGTTCGTAGTATGCGATAGAAGCCCAGTATTCCGGTGCTGGAACAAAAAGACCGACCAATGAATTGAAAAATCCGGAAAAGTCTGGATCCGGATGCACCATACTACTTGATCAAGAAGCCGGGTGCTTATTCAGGTACAGTCGCCTTTTTTATAAGAACCAGTAAATTTCAGTTCAGGCTGACTGTTCTTAATATATTCGAAAATCTGAGGCTGGATTGTTCTTAATTTGTTCTTAAATCAATAGGGTGTAAGCAGTGCGATTGCTAGCTTTTCGCTCTAGGGAGGGCTTCAGGTCTCATTTGCCAACAAAGTGAGTGAGACAACCTTCATTTGCCTACAAATGGCTAAAATTCTCGTTTTTGAGACAAAATGTTGTTCAAAATCGCATTTTACAGTAGCTCAGCCTAAGCTTGTTCTCAATTTGTTCTTAATTTGACCAATAGGCTCGTGTTCTTAAAAATTATTCTTATGAAAAGTGTAGAAGAAAACCCGCGAGTAACCCGCAGGGCGATACGCGTTTCTAATGATGTAAATCTAGGAAAATGTGTTATACATACGTTGGTGTCTTGACAAAGGCCCTGCCATCGGCCCAGTAGTCTGTTGCGGAGGCGGTTCCATATGATGGGAATTCATGGGGTTGTCTGTAGAAACAAAGAGAGTAAGGAAGAATCTCCCGCGAGAGAGCGCGCAGACACGCAGCTTGTGTCATATTGCTCGGGACAATAGAGTTGTCAAGTAATGACGTAACAAAAATCTTATTCTAGAATTTTTGAATCAGTTAAAGGTATTACGAATTGGCTGAGATACGACCAGATGAGCACAAGCTCCTGCCCCATCAAACCTCTGTAATTTGGTCTCAGTTCATAACTTTATGAACTGAGCCAAAATAATCCCTTAGAAACTTCAAATCTTCTATTGGCTATAGCTCATTTTTGACAAATTTAACTGATTTTGCATATATGGGAGTATTTTATGGTGTTCTTTTATGTTATGTGGTCAAAATTAGAAAATTCTTAAAATTTTGTGACGTCGCTCTTGAGAACTCTATAAGGTCTACGATTGCTGAAGAAATATTGACAGTGTTCTAAGGCAGTTGAAAAACATGAAGGACAAGAAGAGTCAGCGAAAGGAATTGTGCTAGACAATCCCTCTTCTGTAAAAAGCTTGAAGCGAGCAAACATATTTGAACATGCTAAAGCTTGTTGACTGACATTCCTCACAGCATAAAGCATGATACTTTTCGATGCACAACTGGGTGTATATTTTTTAACTACACATCGTCGAGAATTATTCATGGATTTTATGTCTGAGGGGTGCAAGACGAAAGGCCCCAGTGTGCCTAAAACGTTGCTTGTTGAAAACCAGCTTTTAACCTTGTACCATAAAACATCTTCTGATTTCAAAGGAAAGTTTGGCTTTTAAAGATCATTGGATTCCCGAAAAAACTCTTGTTGAAATCACAGCCAATCTTTTATAAGACCAAGAGAAAGAGAAATTTAAATAAAATTAACTATTCCTCTGTTTAATTTTTCAGGCCGTCTTTACAGTGGATTTATTAAAATATATATTCAGTTGAGGGTCAGAGGGGAACAGAAAATTGGTTCGGATAAACGGGGGGCTCAAACTAAACTCTGAAGGCATTGGTTAAAGGGAAACAAAAATTGGTTCTAATAAATACGTATTTGGAAAAGTGTAATTTTACGAACAAGCCATCTTTAGGATCCCGAAAATAAGCCAGTATATTGCACACTGGAGAGCAGTTGCAAGAGAGATTCGATAACCACAAGCCATGATTTGACCATGCAGTAAAGAAACTAAAAACCTATTTTGTTTTTTCGGATAGTCTTTAAAGTTTGAAGTTTTATCAAACTAGATCTGATAAGCAACGGACATAATACTTATGGAGCTTGATACACTTTGGCTATTTGCAAACGTTTGCTAGCAGATAAGACAAGAGACAGGAGGAAATATCCCTCCATTTTAGCTCAATTTGCTCTTAACAAAAAAAGATCTAGATTATGATAAAAAGATACTTACAGAAAGAAGAACTTGGCATTCCGTGGGATTGGGTTCCTAAAGAGTGTGGAGGCTGCGGCTGTGAAGACATTGAGGAATGGTGGGGCTGATGGGGTGACGACACTGGGGTGCTGGGGTGGGCACTCCAACCAGCTTGGCTGCCTGACATAAAAGAAACACATGATCAATAACTGATGAATTGCGACTGATTAATGTCAAAAGAATTCTAAAGTGATGACGTCACAAAAATCTATTTTCGTGAGACAGGGATCCCATATCCAGATTGTACTCTCCTCCACACAAGCTATTGGGAAAGGAGATGGAGAGAGAAAAAGATAAAGGGAACCGCGGAGGAAAACGAAACGTGGAGGAGCTGCGAGAGGGAAAGAGGAAGAAAAGAATATTCTCCTCCGCAGCTCCCCCTTTTTCTCACTTCCTTTCTCCCTCTGCATTAGCCTTTGTGGAGGAGAGTGCTCTGACGGGGCATTACGTAATACCACCTAAAGTGCAAATGTGTTACGGATTGGCTGAGATATGGCCTCATATTTAATTGATTTTGCATATTCATTAGCATTCGATGGCCTTCTTTTTGGTTATGTTGTCAAAAGCCAAAAATTATAAAAATAGATTTTATTACGTCATACGTAAGAACACTATTGATAATGATGATTTATTACGATCGATGATCGACGATGTTGATTGATGATTCCGATGGTTGATTAAGGTGGTAATGTTTATGATCTACAAGCTACTAAATACCATAGTTTATAACAAAAATAACACAGCGTACTTGAATGATGGGAAGACATGGACTGCGAAACGGAGGAAAGCGCACTTGAGGAGGAGGAACCGTGCAAACCAATCGGTGTGTGCGACGCTGATGATGACGAAGGCGATTGGAGGACGGACGGCTGAGAGTGTACGGACTGTCCCATTGTGGCTATAAGAGTTGAGGAGCCGGACAGGCTGGACGAAGAATGACTACTTGACTTTATATGACTGGAAGGAGGCATGTGGCTTGGAGATGCTAAGTGTGCGGGCGAATCCATCGGACCGGACGCGGAACCAAGCGGGCCGGACGAGCCTGGAATCGAAAGAGAATGACGTCATGTTTTGATGAATTTTAAAGGCGATAGTAACTAAGAAGTAAAACATTAATAAAGTTAGATTCCATAGACAATGATAAACTGGTCATCTTAACGACTTTGAGGATAAATATTTAGAAGTATCTGTTTTTATTGATGTATCTAAAATAATTAAGAACTTCATTCGATGTTTAAATTCTTGCTGATAAATTGTGACTATTTTGCTTGTCCAAGAGCATCAACAATATTTAGCAAAATGACTTAAAATAACGCTTGCATATTTCCTAAATGTATCCGCGTCTCCTAAATATAAATTTACAGTGAAACTGGTATGATAAACAAACTATACCTGCTGACGACATATCACGATTCAAATGTCCTGAACTCCCAGACGATCCCAGCATGCTACTTCCAAGTGAGCTGCCTCCATGTTGCACGTGACTTGGCCCATGGCTAACGTGGTGGTCGTGGGGGCTTGAGAGCAAGGGGGGTCCACCTGAATGACCATGCCCAGCTGATGGGTGAGACGGGGGTCCATTCAGAAGCGAGCCAGAAGGAAGTGGTGTTCCGGGGTGATGTCCCCCTCCGTGTCCATGGCTGCTGTGGCCCCCATGGCCCCCATGCCCACCGTGGCCATGGAGAACTGGCCCCACGCTCGGCGGCCCCGTTGGCGGTGACGGCATGTATCCATCGTTAAGTGGGTGTCCTCCAAGTGGGCCTGGAAACGAGGGAGAGCAGAAATGAAAACAAACAACGTTTTGTTTGAATAATCAGTTAGGCTAGAAGTTACGGTTGGGGGCTAAGGGCTATCTAAGGGCCCCACTGAGGTCAATTGAGAAAAGGCCAGTTGAAAATGGGGCAAAGCATCAAAAAAGGGCAAGGAAACAGGGGGCACGGGGGGCGTAAAGGGGTTACGATGAGACAAGGATGAGGCTAGGTTGGAGCAAGGATAGGGCAAAGATGGGACCAGAAAAGGGCCAAGAAGGGGCAAGGAGGCAGGGGGCAATCACTTTAATGCATGGCATCAGAAGGTACACGTATAATTGTTGAAAGAGTTGTCAAACGTCATTTCAGGCTGATAGAATCAATAGAGTGTAGGGGAAGTGTCAAGCAACTCCTAAAGAGCCTCGCATTCCTAGGCCTGTATTTCCCCCAGGCCAATGCCTACCGCTAGGCCAGCACCTCTACACAGAATAGGAATTAGGCAGAAGGGGAAATCCTGCCTATCAGGTGAAGCCTGAAAAAACTTGCGCATGGGTTAAATTATACGAGGCTTAGCATGTATCTGTCGGGGAAATTTTAAAAAGAATGTAAGTAGACAACTTTATTTGAGACGAAATGCCCCATGATAGTGAACAAATTCAATTATGTATCATAATTCGTTTATATCTGATTAATTAATGACAATTTGTCATGGCTAAGTTCGTTCAATGAAATCGAGGTTAAAGGGGAATTAAGGAATTCTTTTGTTGACTCAGGCTTCAAAAACAACAAAGGAACCGACGAGAGTTACCCTTCTGCCTATTTCCTATTCTGTGACCTCTATCTAGGCTAGCAGTGTCCTGTCGGCTAGTTTGGGAACAATCTTGCCTCAATAACTCGAATCGATACTTTCGTCAACAAAATACCACTTGTAATCATCCTCGATCAAATTGACTGTGGCCCTTCTTTGTCCCAAAACCTGACAAATGTCCCAAAACATGATATATTGACATCAAACGAGCCGAGCCTCGCATCTAAACAGAACTCACCTAAATGAGGCATATGATTTGGTGACGTCATTGGGTGCGGATGCGAGTATGGTGCAAATCCATCTGGAGCCATTGTTGGACCTTGTCCCAACGATAGGGACAATTGGCCTAAAATATATCAATAAACGTGAAGTAGAGCAAATTGTTAAACTAAACAAAAACAACATTTTAAATAACTAAACAAAGATAGACAATAAAATAGTCAAAACAAATAGCGAAGAGTCTAAAAATAACATCGGAGTCGAAAACGATTTACGAGTCCTATTTCTACGAGCAATAAAAAAATTTGTTTGAGAGGGGCGAAGTTATGGATTGGCCTCCATGCTAAACCATAGTAAACGAAACATCTCAAACAATTCAAATCCTTTCTCTAAAACTCAAGAACATAAAAAAATATTTTTATTCATGCTGATCGTCTCATCATTCTAAACTATTTTCATTTCGTTATTCTTTTCTGTATATTTCTATATTCGTATTCTGTTTAGTTTGGAAAGCAATTTATGTATTTACAACAATTGATAACTTAACCCTGTGTAAATAATTAAAAATGAAATGAAATGCAAAGTTAGATTGATTAACTTAACGGAGAATCTTTCAAAAGAATTCCTCTAACCTTGGTATGTCGGTCCTGGTTTGAAGTCATCGCTGCTGGTCGGGCTTAGGGCGCCACTGCCATCTGTAAACAAAAAAACCACCTTTAGTTCGATGACATCGAAGGTAATAACACAAACAACACATGAATGCAAATGCGTTTAGGAAGCGTCACGTGAATAATACAAAACTACCATCATCCTCACTTCAATTCTCCCACTTTTTTCACCCCCCCCCCCTTGCACTTTTCTCTTTTCCTTTTCTCTAATTCATTCTGCTTCTTATTTCGCCTACTCTTCATTTCCCCTAGTTACATTGCTTTTTGTACCCCATATCTCTCCTTTGTTTATCCAACATCTCCCGTCTCAATTCCTCAATTTCTCATGTCCTTCCTCTCCCTCTTTTTCTAACAGACAGAGTACCCACAACGACCCTCACCCATAAGATGGACGCGACAGTCCCACAGGCAAGCAAAGTTTTGAACCCAAAGAGAACCCTCACCCATGAGATGAATCTCATCTCATCTCAGTTCTCAATACGAATGCCCTCATCTTAAAATGTGTGGAAGTTTCTCCGTAGATATTTAACATAGATGCCTAAGATGTAAGTTAAGTATGTTATCATAACAAATACCTGAATGCGAAGAAATGGAAAGACCAGATATATCTAGAATAGAGAAGACCGAAATTAAACACATTTACAAAATAAGCAAGCAAGTAAAAAACAAATAATTCTTGCACATCAGTTTGGGTGAAGCGAAAGAATCTGAAGATTTTCGTACGAACTTTGCGTCCTTAAAACCCCAACTTCTCCACGCCCGTAAAAACAGAAACAAATCATCCGAAAATTTAGAACAAAACTTTTCAACTGTTTTAATCTTTGTTGTCTTCAGGCAGAAAAATAGCAGAGTTATTTTAGCTTCAACATTCTTTTCATGGGCTAAAGTCAAACAAGAGACGACAGGGAAAAATGCCCCCACATCTTATATCCCTTCAAAAAAGGGTATGCTTCAAAGGCGTCTTCAGTAGATACTACCTTGCTGATTATTTGTGAATCTTTTCTACCAAGAGGCTTTTATATCAAGGGCGAATTTTCGTTGCTAAATGGCGTAACAGCGAAACAACTTAACAGGCGAAACGACTTATCACACGAAATGACTTACCAGGCGAAAAGACGTAACGGCGAAACAACTTAACAGGTGAAACAACTTAACAGGCGAAACGACATAACAGGCGAAACTACATAACCGGCGAAACGACTTACCTGGCGAAACAACCCGTTCGTAATGGTATGGATTGATGCAAACATTGTCGCATTTCAAGTCGAAAGCGTATTGACAGTATGACACGTGCTTCAGTTCATTCTTGTGCAAGTCAGGCCATCGCCAAATTCTAAAAAGTTCAGAAAAGTTCATCAATAAAAATTTGTTTAAAATAATAAATTTACTCACAAGAAAGCTAATTCTTAGATTTACCAATTTTCTATCCACCTTTAAAGAACCGAGTTTGAAGGCACTACGCTCGTTCTTTTATATGAACCAATAATTGAAGTTCAGGCTGGCCGTTCTTGATTCTTTCAAAAAGTTGAGGCTGGATTGTTTTTAATTTGTTCTTAAATTAATAGGGTGTAAGCAATGCATTTGCTAGCTTGTGTGCTCTAGGGGTTTTTAAGGCCTCATCTGCCAATAAAGTAACTGGAACAATTTAGAAAATTCACTGAAAAAGCACCCCTAGATAGCAAAAAACACTTCCCTTTTTGAGAAAAGAGGGTTTAACAACATTGCTCAAAATTACATTTTACAGTAGCTCAGCCTCAGTTTGTTGTTAATTTGTTCTTAACTTTTGACCAACTTTGGGGCTCGTGTTCTTATAATTACATGCAAAACAAACATCCTTTAATTACATGCAAAACACACAAAATTGGTCTCGTCGACGACAAACATTTGCTCTCTTTTGCGTCCATGAAAGCGCTGTTTGGATCAAGGGCGGAAAAGGAAGAAATCCGAAGGGAACTGCGGCTTGCAGTTGGCAAAGAGGTACAATAATAAAAGCAGTCTGTCCCTTCAGTGATTGGCTGATTCTAAGTTGAATGCCCCGCCTTGAAAGAGTGTCTTCTTCTGCATTTTTAGCATCCGACGTTATTTATTGTGGGTGAACGCGACAATCGAAACTAACTTAGACGTTTAATACCAAAACAAAATTCACAGCAACTCACTCAGGGAAAGTACGCTATTGTGGTTCTTTATTTTGGTTATTTTAGCATCAAACCGACGATGCAAGAATATTGTGGCCACGAAAAGAGAGTCTAAGAACAATGGGGGACATACTGCCATTAAGCTGGACGCTTCATGAGTTTCAGATCGAGATAATTTATGCCACATTTAGGCCAACTTCCATCAATTATGAATGCTGCAAATGGCATGGCACAAAACGTTGAAAAATTATTCTTTGTTTATGATTTATCAATATGCAACAGATTATTCGCAGCTGAAGTTTTCATAGCCAAAAGATAGAAAAAACGCTCTTTAAACTTAACAAATGAAATTAAAAAAACACACTTTTAAGTTTTAATTTTGTCTTAATTCTGACAGAAACACAAACAATATAATTAGGCCATCTTTTCGTCTCCAATTATCAAATTAGGCCATCTTTTTTAATCCCCATCGGCGTACAAATTCCCGTTCAACTTTAGGCCATTTTCAGATGTGTGAAACTCTGAGATTCCAGTTGAAATACATAAAAAAGACATGCAAAGCCCATTATCTTCAATATTTATAAATAAGGTTAGAAAAGATTTAATGAGTTTCGACTGGAAATACATTCTCAGAGTTCAGAAAACACGCCGACCTTCCTCCGGATGAAGTTCTACTTTATTTGCCTTCCTTAAACTTGTCCACGTATCTTTTAGAAAAGATTTTCTTAGAAACAGAAATTAAGTAAAATCGTCTATTGTTTGGTCTTAACGTTTTGTCAGAAAAAGAGAAAGTTCAAGCACAACAGCCAATTCCCCTCAATTTATACAGAAGGTCAAGATATGCATTGGCCTTCCTCAAAACTACTGCATTGTTAGGTAATTTTACTCCAGCTTGGAACCGTAATGTTTTTAGGCTTGGAACCGTTATTTAGACTAATATTAGATTTTATTTTCAGGAGTCTCGTCATAAAAAATGATTAATTGTGCAGTAATGTTGTGTCACTGTCTCATGCGGTAGCAAAACTGTTTCAGCATCAAACGCTGTCCAGTTTTAAGTAGGACCATTGCCGCCATTTTGATTCTAGATCACAAAAATGCGTTGATTACAACACTCCTTAGATAGTAGGTAGGACCATTGCCGCCATTTTGATTCTAGATCACAAAAATGCGTTGATTACAACACTCCTAGAATATTGAGAATGACAGGTGAATCTTAAAAGGCGAACATTGAATTAGAATCCATTTGCTAACTTCAGAGGCCACAAATTTTTCGGAGCCAGAGGAATTATGTCCAGACTTTCAGTAATCCTTTGGAATTGAGGTTATGTCTCCATATTCGTTAAGTGTATTTAAAAAACATCAGGTAAAAACAATCACTTCGAAGAAAAAAAGCCTCTGGTATGCTAAGACACTGTGGCTTGTGGGAAGGGCAGTCGGTTGAACTTCAAGGCTTGGAGCATAAGTATGGGTGGAGAAATCTTTCAAAAGGAGGACACCCGTAGTTGGAGGCGAAATGGCTCTATTTGAAAGGAATTATAAAAAATTGTAGGGGTAGTCTCTCTGGTGGCTTACCTATTCTGGTCCCCCACCCTTGGGTCGTTTACATGCATAATATAGACTTAGAAGCATTTTAAAGGTGAGCAGGGAGCAAATGTAGGCAAAGATTCACCTCCTTGAGCTGCAAATAGGTACTCTACATCTGTTTCTGAAAAATGGGGGAAAACCTACCCCCTGTAGCCCCTGGCTCCTATGTATACAATGTGTACTCTTGCTTGGGTCTTGAGGCGATTATGTGAAGGGTCTACAAATTCTGAAGCTGTGAAGGAACTAAAGATTTTTGGCCAAATGTTTTAAAATGACAGAAAACAAGCTTTTGAAGTACTCCCATTGCATACAAAATACAAGGACTTGAAACTCTGTGGTTTCTTTGTCAATTTGATAATTGGAAGAATAATGTTGCAGTGAATCACAGAAGTGTCAACTATTGATGATCTAAACATTGGTAGTTTAGTTATCAAAAATTCTCAGGTAAATTGGAGACTTTCTTGGCCACTACACAATAAATACTTTGCAGTAAATAATTCATAAATTCTGGATTTTACCACTTTTATAAGAATATGTTTAGGAGTTTTGGGCAGGGTATTGCTAAGGAAGGGCCAAAGGGGTGTGAAATCTTTTTGAAGCCTATCTCTCCATTCTAGACGAAACTGGAATAGCCCTGTTGAATACTCCTGCTTGTTCCAACCACATATTGACTAAAGACTGATTCTGGATGATGACACAAAGGTTCTGCATTTGTGCATCATTCTCAAGTTGTTTAACATAACAAATTCAATAAAGGAAGCATTGAATATTAATACCTGGCATAGATGACATGTGGGAAGCCTTTTCTGCCTGCGACCTGCAGCCTTCCATCAAGGGTCCTCTGTATTGTGACACATTTAGTCGGGTGAGAGCCACCCGTAGTTATTGATGTGATCAGAGCATCTAGTTCGTCCTAAAATAAAAAAGGAAACACCAGTGCATGCTAAGTTTTATGGAATTTGTACCAGTGCACATTTTCAAAATTCTTGAGAATTTATACCAGCTCTCACCCAAGTTTTACAAGAGATTTCAAGGAGAAAAGTGGTCTAGGTTTAAACAAGTTTTGGAGAACAAAGAGCTCAAAGGAGAAGATGAAGAACAATATTAGATAGCTTCTAGACACTGAATTCGATAAAATTTTAGAGAGATTTGATAGATTATGATCATTTTTATTATTATGTTCTCGTTTTTAATATTGTTATGCTCTTTATAAGCTTTATGTGTCTACTGATAGTTGCTACAATTTAACTTTCTCACTTCCAAATCTCTTTTTTTAGTTTTATCACTGCGCAAAATTTGAGCTCATCACTGCACAATTATGATTCATAACTGAAGAAATTTGTTATCACTGCATGTTCAAATAAAGCCAGGTGTCTGCTTCTTGGCTGAAGCATGTAACTCAGGTCACTTTTGTTAATGAGAAAATATTCTCACTTTGTTTGCTAATAGCAGTTCTGTTTAACATACTATACACAAATGGACGAGGCTGCAATGGGACTTTCTTGCAATACATAGATACAGGCCCCGTTACAGCTTCATTACTAAGAGCCTCATCAGTGACGGCTCCAGCATGAGATAAGTGGGGGGACAAAAGGTGTGTCAGGGACAACGCCTTTTTGAACCACACCTTTTTTCTCTGTTTGAAACATTTTCTTCCGGAGGAAACTCCTCTTGTCTCCCAAGAAATGTCATATAAATGTCACGATCTAAATAGCGTACAAACCCCCCTCCCAAAGTTTTCTTATCAGGTTTGCACGAATCTCAAGGACCAACTTTCTGAAAAAGTGGGGGGAGGACTAGTCCCCCCCATTCCCCCTCCCTCCGTGGCTCTGCCACTGAGCCTCATGTGTTCCTAAGTTAAGCAACTGGAAGGACCCACACACTGCTCTAGAAGCATAGCTTCTCTAATGTCTTAAAAGCCTGATCTAAGGTTTTCAGTGCCTTCCAATTCTTTCTCTATCAAAAATAAGTAGATTGACTGAAATTTTGTTGATCAATTTATTAAAAGATTAATAAAGGGAGGGAGTATTCACGGTGTGCTTTAAAGCTGTTGATTAAAACATGTGTTTCTCTTTCATTTTAAACAGAACTTTTTTCTTGAAATTAAAAGTTCAGAAGAAAAAACCCACGAGCCAACAGGTCTTTTCTAGTTCTAAGTCCTTCAGGATTTCTTCTTTGGGTATCCCAGTATGGCAAGTTTTTTGCATATCTTGCAAGATGCGGGATCAATTGTGGAAATGTGTTTTGATGAGAATGTTAGCTTTGTCATGTACACGTCTGTTGAGTATGAAGCCAGAATAAAAAATCAAAGGTAGGAGAGTGTCATTTAACAGAGTTAGAAATCTTTCAATCTTTTATTGTTCCCTTTTTTTAAGATTTTGCACTCTTTTAACAGTACTTTCAACTGGCGTACTTAGATATTTGCCAACAATTTACATTATGACTAGTGTCCCTACATTTCAGAAAAAAGCCCTCCAGAAAGTTGAACAGATTATAGGCGCCTATATACCAGAGTGCCTCTCTCAACAGATTTTGTTCCCTATCTATCAAAAATCATATTTACCCATGAAAAAATGGGGTTTAGACTGAAACAAGTCTAAAGAAAATCTTCAAAAAAAAGCAACTTTTTATTAGAATTTTTTAATTCATGATTCTCCCTTGAGTCTTTCATAATTTCCCCAGATTATAAGGTAATGCAAAAAATGAAATAATTTTCCTTTCGTAAAATGCAAAAAGATTTTCAAATTCAGTCAGCATGGTATGATATTGAATCAATTTTTAATGTGTTAACAGTTTTCATCAGGAAAAATTCAACAAAGGACAATTCCTTCTTTATATTCAATTGTTCAATATACCTGTTGAAATGATATAATTTAATGATTGGGTTGGAAATTGAACAGATGTAGAGGCTGGCATAATGGATGCTTTAAATTTACATAGAAGCAAACAAAACAGTATGTCTTGGAGAAAGTTTTCCAAGAACAGATGTCTTCCTTGCAAGTACTTCTGGCTGAATCAACTTACTTTCCATGTTGGGAACAAAGGTTCTTGTCCATGAAGTCCAGACTTAAATGAGAAATTCCAAAATTTGTAAAAAGGCAAAAAAATTACCATGTTGCAAGGGGTAAAAGATACTGAGAATTCATGCATCTCCCAGAATGTTTTAAGCATATTAGGTCAGGGGGTGCTTCTTTTAAAGATATTTGAGCTCTTGTCACTTAACACATAAAAAAGGGCTTGGCATTTTATAGATATATTAATATGGAGCTTAACAATTTTCTTTAATTACATTTTCTATTTTAATGTTGGACATATTTTGTTAATCAATCTGTTTTAAAAAAATTATTAATCTTATAAAAAAAGAATCATTATACTTCGAAGCAAAATCAAATATCTGCAAAGATTCAACTTTATATGTCATTTTCTACCTTAGATAATAAATTTTTGCCCAAAACTTTCTAAAAAATGTTTAAAAACCAAAAGCTAATTTTTTATATTCATATAATATGTATTTGCTATCATTCTGAATTTCATATTTATTTCTGATCAATCAAATATACAGGGTGATATTTATAATTGAAAACTAAGTTAAAATAAAGTTAGAAAAAATACAGATAACGAAAGGAATGAAAATATGATAAAAAAGCATTCTAAGTAAAAACTATATTGTACTGCCCAAATGGATTTGAGATCAAGCAGCTCAAATGATCATCTTTAGTGGAAATAATCGAATGATTTTGAACAACGAGAATTCTGAAATTGCTCCACAGGATTAAAGGATATCATGAATTAAATCACATCACAAAAGGAGAGCGAAGCACATCTGCCATTAGGAATCTTAAATACAAAGCCTCTTCGAGCTATATTGGGTATAATTTCAAGACAACTAAGTGAACGGAAATGTGCCGATCTAGGTTACCTGTGAAATTCCTTACAAATGTAAAAAACATGAAATTTACAAATAAATCAAGTGATAATACGATTATGGCTTGCCAGATAAACTTGTGTGATGAGTTAGATTCCAAAGCTTTGTTGATTAACTCATCTTATAGGACAACGATGACTTTGAGAATGTCATGTTGAATAACACTAATTTGTGTCTAAATATTTACCTTTTTCTCCTTCAACTTCTTGACTAGCGACTCGATGGCTCTTTTTGCAAAACTTTCTGACTCTCCGCCTTGTCGATGACAAATCAAACTGTGAACAATACTTAGACAAGCATCATTGCTATTCGGTGTGGGTATGGCCATGTCAAACTAAATTTTAGGCCTAAACGGATCTTGATAGCAGCACCACAATCTGTCAATAAAATGGAGGACGATGTATCAGATTTTGGCGTCTAGACTGTCTTTATTGTTTCTTTAACTCTCTGAATTTAATTATTTTCATATCCGCCGCACAATTTAGCAGCGAGAGGAGCTTCCAGACAAGACTTCACAGATGGAACAGCCGTCTAGCCAAAATAAGTTTTGAGAAGAATTCCACTGGCGGTGAGGCCTGATAAAACCCGGACCAGGCTGAACTGAAAGATCTCGAGAATACCCCAGGGGTGCCTCTCAAAAACACACTCCCTGTACCTTACAAAGCCCCTTAGCACACCCCTCTCGACTGAGTGCACGGTCTCCTGAGTGTGAGTCAACTGATTTACAGAAAATTCTAGAATGCCCTATCAAAAAAGTAAGAACTCGATTGAGATTTACCCTTAAGTAAGATTGCAAAGAATGGAAAGGAAGATCAGGTTGAGAGAGTTGTTGCTATGTTGTGCTGTTTGATGTTATTTAATCATTTCATTTCTTTAATAAGCTCGGTTTTTTAAACTGCTCTCGGATAAATGGAGAATGGTTCGGCAAAAATCAGAAGAATAAATTTAGATTGAATTAATTCGTACTTTTTAGACGACCAAATTCGCGAAATCTGAAATTGACTTTGCAAAATATTTAGCAATCTGATTTGACAAATATGTAGCAATTAACAGATGCAAAACTGAATTGGGACATAAAAATCCCAGAGGCTGATCAGCAGGCCAGTTAAAAAGCATGAAATGTTGTGATTATAAACTATTACGAAATATTATCATAAACTTGTTCTGAAATTTTAATTCCTTCTCATAAAGAGATAAAAATGTTGGATCAGAAGCTCTTGACATGTTGGCTCAGAGTTTGACTTTCATAACGACATCTTGTAAATATTTAAACAGACAGTCAGGGGCAGAAACTTGGTCAAATATTGGGGGCAAGCCTATTGTTTTAATAAGATGACGTCACATTTACCATTGTTTTCGAACAAAAGACCATTGTCCTTTAAAATATTGGGGGGCCGTCGCCCCCCTCGCCCCCCAAGTTTCCGCCGCTGCAGACAGTTTGTGTATGAAGGCGATAAAATTTTCACCAGAGATATCTGAGGCAGTTAGATGCAAAGAGCATTTACCCTAAAATTTTCAAAAATATATCTTCTCCTAGAATTCTCTTCTTGAGCAACATTTGGGGAATTCCCCTTACATTAGACGAGCATTCTTGAGAACTTTTGGAGAAGTGCCCCTTTCAATAGAAATTTCCCTTTTAGAACTTTCGTAAACTCTCTCTTTTCCTCATAAGAGCTTTTTGAAAGTGTCTCTTTTCAAGCACCGCGGAGCAGGGGGACTGGGGGGCTTTAGCCCCCACTTTTTGCAAAAAATGCCAAATTTTAAGTATCAAACTACCAGAAAAGCCTCTTTTTATACGGTTTTAGCCCCCCCCCCCACTTTATCTAGGCCCCCACTTTTCTCAACGCCCGCGGTGCCTGCTTTTCTGAGACAGTGTCCCTTATTTCCTGTGTACCTTTAACTTTGAATTGCTTTCTATTTCCCCGCTCTTCACATACACAGTTTATTGGTTGATGTTGATGTTCCTTGCAATTTTGCTCAGATACTTTTGCCTAAAATTTAGTGTTTTATATGGGATTAGTCCGTCATTGTCTGTTGGAGCAGAAAGGGTCCTGACAGGACCAATACCACAGCATTATTACGAAGTACGGTGATCGCTTCATTTTTAGTCAATCTTCAGACTCCCCTTGTTGCCAGTAGATACTTATTCGCTGCTCACTAGGCAAGGAAACTCGTCCAAATCAAGAGCTTGAGCAAGTCAGGGCCTCCGACGAAGAGGGGGAGGGTCGGGGGCCATAGTTTTGGACAGCAACAAAGCTTTTTCAAAATCATATGTTGCGGGTTTTAAATCCCCCCCCCCCACCCCCGGCTTTCAACCTGTTTCGAAGCAAATGGATCTAGAAACATGTGACTACGACCTTTTGAAAGTGAGAAATTCTTTGGAAAGCGAAAATCATTTCGATCTAGGTTTCATTAAAAAATTGTGTCGTTTAACTTCTAAACCAGATCTAAAAACATGTCGATCTCTTTTATCATTATCATAACAATTTTTGACTCAAAATCCTCTTCATAAACTAGGACCTGCTTTCCATTTTAGGGTAGTGGCACACATTTGAGTGAAGGGGGCACTCATTTAATTTTGATAGCTCTAGGGGGCATTGTTCGAACGGAAGCACACGTTCAAAGCAAAGGGGGCGTGCAGTGGGGGTAGGGGGAAACTGGACATTGTAGCAAATATGAAACACCGCAATACGCCGAGAATAAACAACAATAAATACACGTAAATCAGTGAAGGCTGATATTTCGCCCCGGAATACGGGGCTTCATCAGAGCGGCTGGACATTCCATGGTCCGTTTTTTACATTCGTGGTTATGGTTCATATAATACGGACTAGCTATGTTTGAGGAAGACAGGCGCCAGTCGAAATCTCCTTCAGTGAAAGACATTATCTTCAAGATGAATTCAAGCAATCCATTTTGAAACGAAAGGATTCGATAATACAGGGATATTTTACTGTCGCCGAAAAAGCCACGGTGCCAGACTAGACAACTCACCGCTGCGGTTCGTATCCACCTCTGCGGAGATGACAGACTAAAACTACGTCATTTTGGTTTGTGAACACATCACAAAGGTTGCATAAGTTCATAAATTTGAATGGGTTTGAAATCGTTTTTTGGCATGGGTGGGAGAGGGGCAATCATGACTCCCCCTATCCACAATTAAATTCTTACGAGTGTATTTTCATTTGGAGCACGATGGTACAAACTCTTAAATATATAGTGCAGTTTTTCGCTTCGGAAAGAACCCTAAGGATGATGCTGATTGGTGCCCCCAAAGTACCCTACAGTATATAATAAAAGCTCCCCTATTTAAAACGTTTTTCGAGCCATGCCTCTGGTCAAATTTCAACGCTGTGTTGAGTTATTTCATATGATTACAAAGTTTATTTAAAAATTTGTTACATGAGAAATTTTCTGTTTTTTATAATCCTGTCATTGGAAAGGGCAGAACAAGGAGGTTGGAAACGAAAGGCTTGCACTACCAAACACTTGGGAAGTATTTATTTCCTTGGCAGTGGCCTGGCCTCTTTAAAACTCTTCAGAAAAGTGCACCTTTTTGCTCAGACAAAGTGCGCCCTCTTTTTAGAAAAGCCTCTTTTTAGAAAAGCCTCTATTTAGAAAAGCCTTTTTATAGGAAAGCCTCTTTTTATGCGGTTTTAGCCCCATCCCCACTTTTTTTAGACCCCCCCACTTTTCGCAACGCTCCGCGGTGCCTGGCCCTAGACACTTTTCTAGCAGTGCTCACAATTTTAGGTAAAGTATTCCTTTTATTAGAAATGAACTCTTCAAAACTTTTGGAAAACTTTTTTTGCTGAGACAAAGTGCCTCTTTTTCTAGCTGTGCCCCTCCACACTGAAATGCTCTCGACGGTGGACAGCGCTGCTTCCACGCTCCTGCGTTGCCAAATGTCACAAAAAAGTTTTGAACCTAATAACATCAACTTTGAACAAAGTTTCTCATCAATTAATCAAAACCTTTAATATATAAAAGATTAATCTTATAACTAACATCTACATATATTGTAGAAACCAAATTCAATAAAAGAAACCGTTCTATTAGAACCCTGAAAAAAACATTGGAGTTAAAACTTGGTTAGGAAAATTAAGAAACTTTTGATTTCCCGTATCAAACTTTCAATGTTTATCCTGAATTTTCAAACTTTTAACTTGTGTTTTTTTTATTTAGTAAGAAATTGTTAAGTCTCCTCTATTTTAGTGATTTTACCAACATCGATAGTAAATTTTGGCAAAGGGAAAAACTTATATTTTAACAGTACAGCCTCAACTATGCCATAATTTCATAATTGACTGCATGATGATAAAATAATGATTATGAGCTATAAAAACTCGATGAGAAGACTTGAAGGCAAACAAGGCGCAAAAATAAACAATTTTAAGTTCTGATAAAATGCTTCTGGCAAATAGAAAGTACAAAACTTTACAAAATTTACAAATACTTAGGAAACAACAAAACTTTAACAAAGTGTTGGAAAGCTAGCGAAAAACTTTAAGAGCTTTCAAAACTTCCACAAAACTAGAAAACTGTACAAAAGTATGCAGGGACCATGGGGCATTTTATGGATTGGGGGGGGGGTAAAAGTTTGTTTATTGGGGGGCTAAACATGCAAAGGGCAATAGCAGACCTCTTTGTATTGTTTATGTAAAGGTTTGAAAACTTTTATTCCCCACTTCAACGGTCCCTTAAATTTGAGAAAGCTTAAACACTTATTTTTGCAGTTACTTGAATTGACAATACTTAAGTTTAAGACAATTGTGGTTTTTCAAATCTGATTATTCAACTAGCAGTGCTGATCAAATCTGTGATGTGAAATGCAGGAGCGGGGGATAAAACTGGGGGCATTATTTTATCGTAGAACCATTTCTGAGCACCCTTAAATGTATTCTGTGGGGGTTGCAAAGTCAAATTGCTTTTTATATGTCATACTCTAAAGATAGCATAAGTCAAATTGATAATTTACCAATTGCCTTATATTGATACGATTGGCTGACATACAAAAAAAAGTATAAATTTTTTTTTTCATTTTAAACAAGATTATCTAAAAGACGAGTCTGAAAGGTTTTTAGAACTTTCCAGAGGCACCATAACCGGTTCCACCCCTGTCAGATTTTGGTAATTCATCAACAACCTTCAACTCAGGGGTGAATATCTTCTCTATAACCAGTTGTGCAATGCGTTCCTTTTTGCTGACTTGGTATGCTTTATCGGAAAAGTTGAACAATAAAACACCAACTTCCCCAGTGTAGTCTCGATCAATAACGCCAGCTCCGACATCAATAAAATGCTTAACAGCCAGCCCTGACCTGAAAATAAATACAATGGTGAAGTGATTGAGCAGTGATAAGTGATAAGTGATGAACAGCTTGAAACTTATTACTGAGAGACTTATTAAAGCCAATAGAAAGCAAAATATGATGAGGTGATCAAGCAATGATTATTGATCACCTAGCTTTCAACTGCAATCTGTGAGTTGGGCTGTAAGCAATGCAGCTTGTAAATACTTGACCACAGTCTAATGTTATAATAATGATTGACATTGTGAGTCAGGTGTGAGCACACGAAATGCATAGAACTAGAAAGCAATTCAAAATTGGGGGGCAAATGTAGGCAAAATAGGGGCACATCTGTAATCTCCAAGTAGGTATTTTACCACTGTTTCTGAAAAATGGAGAGGGGAATGCGCCCCCTGTGACCTTTGCTTTTTACATTTATGTATCATTGCAAGCAAATTCCTTAGTTTTTCAGCATCAGTCAAGTATGTCACCCCTAGGAAAAAGTCATTGATGCCAAAAGGTGAAGGGGAGGGGGGCACAAAGAAGAAAGGTCAAAATAGTAGCAAAATCCTCCCCTTCATCGCACCACATGCTCTCACACCTCTGGGCAAATTCAGTAGTTCTGTTGACTCACCTTGGAGCGATTCTTCCATAAGAGCCGTAAGGAACTGTTATTGCAATTTTTGTTGACACGAGAGCTTTGTCTTTTGCCGGGATTAAACAATCAACTGCACTGTAAAGATCATACCCTGAAGAAAATTAAAAAGAATTTGACATTATAATTAGAAAAGCTGAAAATACAACAAAATCTGTACTTGTATTACTACCAAAATCTATAAAAATAAGTTTTGCTTAATTTCGTTACTCAAATAAAGAATTTATGTTGTCAGATGACTCGCAGGGGACGAGGGTCGACGGGGGGGGGGCAAATTGGTGAATACTGCTACACAATCTTATTTTCTGAAATTCAATAGATATTTGAATAAATGCAGCAAAAATTTCGAGTTTTGTTCTGAAACCTAGAGTCAGTTGAAATAAAGTGTAGAATTTTTCAAAATGGTTCTCGATTGTAGATATTTTAGCATTGCATTACCGCACACGTGGTGGGAGTTTGGCGCCAATTTCAGAGTATTCATCGATACACCTAGAGCCCTCCTGGCAAGAATATATAAAACAACGTGTGCAATAATATAAAAGCAGCTTGGGGTGACGAAGTTTAAACGAAAGATAAATCTTCAATACAGATTTAAATTCACCTGCAGCATTGAAAGACCCTCTAGTAGGTAAAACTGCTTCATCAGATAACATCTTGATCATAAGCACACTGTCATTTCCTTCGTGGCGGCCATTTTGCTCAGGCAGATGACTTTCAATGCCATTGCTGTTGTTACTTCCATTCGCAGTTTTCTTCATTTCATCAGAAGGGCAACTTTCTTGCTCGGAAGTTGGTGCCCCATCTTTCAAAGTGCTATTTTGTTTTCCCGAACTAGGAGAAATATCCTCCGTGGTTAGACCATTCCCGTTCATTTTCTGGTCAACATGGCATCCATTTGTTGCTACACCATTTTCGGTCATTTCAGGCATGATTCTTGCTATCTTTGATGGCGGTTCGCACATTGATTTGCTGAAAATTAGCTGCGGGAGGAACTTGTACAAGAATAGTTTTCGCGGGAAGTGAGAAACTAAACTGGCGGGAAACATTATATTCTGGCGGAAACAACCTCTTTTCCACGCTTTTCAATAAGAGACAAAAGGAACATTGAAGTCCTCGGTCCACGTGTATAGTTAATCAGGAGGCTATTGTGTGAAAATTTTCGGTGAAAGAAGTTCCAAATTTCAAGAAAATTTTGAAAAGCTATAGCAGAATCTAAATCTAAAAAAACATGCACGACATTGCTAAAATTCAAACAAAATGTGAATTGTCGTGAATGGACGTGAACCCTGAATCAGCTCCCAAATTTAAAATTTGGGAAAACATCCCTTGAGATCTGAGCTGTATCACAAAAAAGTGATTCTTGGATGGAATACGACATAAACAGCACGGTTGTTGCAAAACTTTAATTAATCTATTTTGCAGGAAGATGCAAACCCCTGAAAGTGCAAGGAATACTTAGTAACATGAGACGGTGAAGTTGCAATTGCTTAATCTACAAAATTTTGAATTTTAGGTTTGCTGGCAAATAAATGATGACTCAGGCACTTTTTCTTCCAATGGAATGTAGATGCCCCCTAAACACGATAGCTAGCAACAACTCTGCCTGTGGTAACCCTGTCCCAGGGCCAGTGGCCGGGGGGCCGGGCCAATTCTGTGGTCCGAAAATAAGAAATCTATATAAATTGTCATATTCTGAGGTCTATTTAGGCCCTACCTACCTTGACCACACTCATTTTATTAAACCAATAAACGATGGGGTGTCCAAAACATCTGGAATAATATGTAGTTTTACATAGACAAATTTGATTTTATTCTGATCAAATTAAACAGACATATTGACTGACCGCACACAGAAGGAGTTTAGAAGAACAGAAAGAAATGTTTCTACAAGACAAAATTTTCATCCAATATCTAAACATATGCGTGATAAATATGCACCAAACTTTATTAAAATGATAAAATTTTCACTAAATGATTCATGATTAAAAATTTACGCGTTTGAACTCAATAAATCCGAAAATACAAAAATAATAAGTTCTGGCAAGGAAGCAGTAGTGTAGCCAGGGAGGTAAGATTGGGGTGGCAAAGAAGAAATTGGGCAAAGGAAAAATGGGGGTCAAAACCCTTTAAAATGCCAAAAATGCCCTTTCTTAATGATATATTTTTCTATTGGGAGGGGGGCATCCACCCCCCTCTTGCCTGCCCTTTGCTACGCTATTGCAAGGAAAATAAAACAGAGGAGAGGATGGAGATGCGTCTTCCAATCTTGGCACAAACGTTGATGCATAAATTTAAAGATAAATTGAAAAATTAAGTGGATGTGGTTATCCAATTTCAGGGGGGGCTCTCTCCTCGATTAGTTTACCTATTGAGAGAGCACATCCTTTAAATAATTCCCTCTTTGTATGTCTATTGTATTTAGTTTTCTGTAACATTGTATTAATTTTTTATTTTGTTTTGTAAAATTATGTATTCAATCTATGTAGTTTAGTTATTTGTATGTACTGTGAATTTTAAATTGTATGTGGAGAATTTGAATTATATATGAACTGAACTGAACTGAGCCAAGGGAAAATATTTACAGGGAGTTTGGAAGTTTCTTAATTTCAAACTGTAGGAGGAGGGTAAGCCTGTGTTTTATGTTTGTGTCATTTTGTGTTTTATGTAGTCAATGTCCGTTTGTGTTTTCGTAACCTTCTTTTTAAAAGTCTGTTTCCAATTTGTGATAGTTCTAAGTGAAGTGTTTAGAGTAGTTATATTCTCAAATGGAAATGATTTTTCATCCAATGTGACAAGAAAATTTATCAAGGAAATCGCGAAGGTAAAAATAGGTTTTGTCAGAGAAAGCATCAATATACCAGATCAATCAGACATTTCAAAAAGTTGAATTATCTGAAAAAACTGAGATATTTGGTATGAACACTACTGATCTTACAGTTCATCTTAAGTCCTTGGAACTGAGAGACATCTGTAGCGACCATGGTGAAACTGGCGTTGTTGCATCTTATGAAAATTGAAAATAAGTGAAAACCTTGGACGTCTCACAAATTATGTTTGCTTACAAAATTATTATTCAGCCCCATTAAACAGCAAAACAGAGCCTTACCTCAAATCAAATTTATATGCGGGAAGAAATTCTTGTTCTAAATACTTTCTAGATCAAATAGTTAAAAATATATTTCCAGCTCATAGTTAAGTGTTATTCCAACAGCTAAAATTTGACTGTTAGAAGTCAGACAGTAATTCACGCACCCTAATATTTGACTAAAAACTAACTGCCATTACAATCATTTGAATTTGGTGACGAATTTGCCGATTTGAAGAAAGAGTCTTTCAGATATGTTTGAAACTCTGGTTTTTCAAGTTCATTCTTTGATACATCAATGTCATTGTGTATTGCCTTCATTAAGGATTCTAAAAAAGAAAAAATATTTTATATTTTAATGCAAGCTTGAATATAACATACAAGCATTGCACTGTCAGGAAAATAGTGAGGAAAATAGTTAGTGTCTTTGAAATCAAGACATTCAAAGAAGAAACTTCTTAAAGATTCATTTTAAAGCATCTAATTTTTGACATTTAAATACTAACAAAAACAAATATCTATGAAAACTCTGGGAATACCTATGACCCAGACCTACAACATATTTCACTGAAGATGGGAAGGGTAACAGTGACCCATGCACTTTGATACTTTCACTTTTGGTACCTCTAACCATGATAGCCTGGTACTTTTAGTTCAGGCTTTTTTCAAAGTATTGCCTCACTTTGGCATGTCAGGGTTGGACAATTCCGGTAAACAGGTGGTCCACTGGTGAGTGACCAGCAGCTCTTTCAGCCGTCTACCGCACATGGCCTGTGGTCTCCATAAACAGCACTCTAAAAATTTATTCACCTAGCAGTCACCTGATGTAACAATAAGCAGTCTCCCACAGATAAGACCGGGCAATCCCAGGTGCTTGGGAAACCCAATTGTCCGCCTCTGCATCTCTGGCACTTCTGCCCATGTTTTGGCTTTCTTTCCCACAGGGACTCCTCTGCACTTTGGAGTTCTAACCCCTAAAACTTTGGCACTTCAAACCTTTACATTTTGCTCAAGATATACCTGGAGTTTTTTAACTACAACATTTGGAAGTTTGATGTTCACTAATCCAAAAAGGTTTATTTATTCTTCTGTAGAAAGTGGATCAAAATAAAGATGAATTTACAAAATCTTACCCAAGGAATCAAAGTTTGTTTCTGGTCGAATATACCCCAGCATGATGAGTTTAAGCTCACTTCCGTAAAAGTCTTCTGGAAATTCATGGATCAAATGGGCTTCCTAAAAATAGTTAAAAGAAACAATTAATATAAAGAACAGTCAGCGTTACTAAAATGATGAAAGACTTAGCTGCGTTTCTAAAATGATGAAAGACCTAGAATGGCAGCCACTGCATGAGCGTCGAAGAGAACAACAGCTTGTTTTCTTTCACAAGATCTATATGACTTGGTTGCTGTACCCAGGAACTCCATATTGCAATTCAACCAGCGGAAACAACGCACTTCAAACTCAAAATGTGTCAAAATAATGTGCTGTAATACAGAAATCTATAAGAATTCGTCACGAGAGCAATGAGGACTCTAAAGCTGCATTGACAAATTTTCAGAAAGTACTCTAAACCTTGATTTCCGCTAGGCGGATTATTTATGTGAAGCAACTGTTCTCTAGCAAAATTTATGTGAATACAAAGTGATGCCTATTAGTAATGTTTTTGCAACTGCACCGGCATGTGCTAGCTTCATCATTAAGCTGTAAATCTAATTTCATGAAAATCTAACTTCTTGCAAGTGGCCGAACGTCATTTTATTGATGTGGTCCCTTACATTGTCTTACATTGAATGGTGTAATCTTATCTTTAAAAAGGGCATTGTTGCATGTTTTTCTAGATCCGAAGTCCTCCCCATTTTTTGGGAGTTGGCACCATCTCTGAAGGAATCTGAGAAGAACTTACTAGGGGTGTACCGGATCAGGATTTTCAGAATCCGGCCGGAACCGGATTTACCGGATTTCTTCGTGGAATATCCGGCCGGATTTTACCGGATAATCTGGCCATTTATGGATTTTTCAGTGATAAAAAGTTTTGAACCACTTTGCGAAAAATGTATAGCGAGAAGATCAAAGAGACCAATTCAAGGTTGCCAGATTGAATTTACAAACGAAGGCTAGACTGGTGAGCAATTTAAGCTAAAATGCTCACAAAGAGGCCAAATCAAAAATTTGTCAAGAATCCATCGTGCAGGCACTGGTTATATTTCTACGCTTGTGACGGTTAGATAATTTTTCAACTTATATAAGAATCTTACTTTTTTCCAAAACCCTTTGCTAACATCAAGATAATATTTAGGTTAGGTGATGAAATTTGAAATTTGGTTACCACTTTGTAGTTAACTACTAATTATTCCATGAATGTAGTAATTACTCATTAATTTTAGACGTTCTGCTGAAAAGGCCAAAAAGGTCAAATTTAAGAAGTAAGAAAAAAACAATTTTTCCAGGCAATCTAAATCTAAAAACCAAAAATGAAAAATTTGGCCGAAAAAGCCAATCTGGCAACCCTGGACCAAATTTGTGAATTATATCCAGTCTTCCTGTTTCGTGATGACGAGCACTTTCATTTCAAATCTGTTTTCAAGGCGCTTGTTTTATCGTCGATATTGTTTAGTTCTGGAAAATCCATTTTTAATCATGTATGAAGAGAGTCTGACTTGATTTTCCAAATTTTCTTAGTTATGATTAAAATTCTGGAAAATCCGGCAACTGGCCGGATTTCGAAAACAAATCCGGCCGGAACCGGATTTTCAAAAAATCAGCGATCCGGCGCCGGATTATCCGGCCTACCGGATATCCGGTACATCCCTAGAACTTACCAGTGATTTCTTGGTGTTATGATAAAAAGGGTTCCATCCAATACTTAGAACCGTTTTGAACACAGTGCCGCCATCAACATTTGAAAAACCAAAGTATATTCCGGTTGTTAAAGGCTCTGGCAAACTGTCCACAACAGATTCCGGCATGTTAGCTGAAATTGAAATGCAAAATCATGAAAATTAAAGGTAATGTGTCCAGCTAAAGCAAGTGACTCTGCGGGGGTTTTTAGAAACATGTGATTTTTCATGTCATCGCCCCAGCCATTATGGTTGTTTTGTTTATCTATCCTGCTGCGAAGTTAGCTTTTCATGTGAGCAGTTTTGCATCACAAGAATACCAACCAATCGCAAACTGTTATTTGATGGGTGGCTTGACAAGTTGGGTATACGCAGTCCTTTTATATGGACACATTACCTTTAAGAACTTTGTATGTTTTTTCTAACTATTAAATTGGAATGCTTTCATTTTTAATAGTTGAGTTAAGATGAGTCCTAAATAGTAATTAAAAGTAAAGGCAATGCATAACATAACATTTGTTGGTTCTCTAGGATGAACAAGCTTCCTTTGACTGCTTCTTAGAGAAAATGAAAGGAAACTTTGCATATTGGCGGAAAGCAAGATTTCTTTTGGCAGAGCCCATGCTATGGGGGTTGAGGGGGGTGTGAGGGGTGTTCCACCTCCCCTTGGAAAAAAGTTTCATTGTAAAAACACGAAGTATTTTACCATTCAGGGGTGATTTGCATTAAATTTTCAGATTTATTAGGAATTAGAGGATGGTTCACCAACTTTGTCAGCAAGTAAGACCAAAGCACCCCCCCCCCCCTCCTTGAGCACAATAGATATGGTTGGGTCTGCCACAGGGTTAGGAATGAGGGATTATGATTGGATGAAGCTGCACAGCACAGAACCTGGAAAAAGCCCCAAGGCAGCTTTGTTTATTCTGGGCCAACTCAAGGGGGCTTAAAAGGGGTATGCCTTTTAATGTTTTACTTCTTTGGGTTAATTTGCCAGAGGTTACACAAGGGAGACTCATTTAAGTCACAATTGCAGAATATGGTCAATTATGAGAAGGTCTTTCACGGATGCAGGTGAGCAGATATTATCTAAAAATTCCAGATGTGCCAATATCAACAATTTCTTTTTCGGATTTACATCTAATGTATCTAGTTTTTAGGTGCGCTCTGCCATGACATAACATAACATAACATAACATAACAAATGCTGTAATGTAGGCTATAAACCTGTTACAGATTGCTTCTAATCTAATTATTGTTGTTGGTAGGGGATGCTCCTGAAAAACTTCCAAGTTAAAACATTAAGACATGTCTGGATCTTCTTCTTTACAGATTACTTAATCAAAAAATTAGCAACAATGGTTGTTTAATTGCACGTTTTGTTACTTTCTATGGTGATAAGGTTGATGCCTTAATCAAACTGAAATGTTAGACGAGAATGCAAAGAACTGAATGTTCTGAACACCAGCATCAAGAAAAGGCATCAAATTTCAAAACAAAACATACCTGTGGGAATGCCAAGCTCTCTGCTACCACGACCAAATCCTTTCACAACTTCTCCCTTTACATAAAACGGCAAGCATGCCATAATTTCTTCGACGTTTGATGAAAACCAACGGTGAACCAAAATTTGTTTTCTTTGCTCAGCAATTCCTTGTAGACTTACAGACGGACTAGGCCCTCGAAAATGTCCGGCTAATCTCTGAAAACCAGACCAGGGCGACCTTATCAAATGGCGAATCATGTGCTTCAACCACAAAACACAATCTTTGTAAGATTTTCTTCAACTTCAAAACAATAACAACCAAATGAGTCGGTATTCTGTTTCGTCAAGATTTCAGACGCCAACAAGTTCCTGCACAAATTCGTCTTAATCTTCACTGATTCTTCAAATACTACGTAAATTTGAACAAAAACTTCTTCGATGAAAGAGAATTAAAGATAGTGTAGGCATCTGTCTTTATAGATCGTTAAACAATCCAGTTTTTAGTAGAAATTTCAACTCCAAACCATCGCTCACTTTAGCATCCAACTCACGTTGTAAAGGGTCAATGAGATTCATAATGGCTGACAAAAATGGCGCATTTAACAACATCCTAGAACTTTTGGAAGAATCCCGTAAATCTTGTAGGGAGACCAGGGGCGTAGCGTGCGGGGGGGGGGTGTGGAGGGGTGTACACCCCCCAACTTTAAGAGAACTCGTCGGTATAATTAAATTTATAACAAAATATTAATGTAACAAAAGAATTTCTGTCGGTAAAATATGGTTTCGCATCTCTCTTACACCTCCCCCCCCCCCAGCGAGAATGGTCACGCGACGCCACTGAGGGAGACAGCAATATGTAGTATTTAAGTGATATTTTAAATACAAAATTTTCTTGTATATTTCTTTGCCTTTAATAATCTAGCCCAATGTAACTTCCCAATGAAATTCGGAAGAAAAAGTTTGCTTCCAAGCAAAATTACCCTACTCAAAAGGGTGTGTAACACAAGCTACAATTTTGAATGGATATTTTCGGTCTTAACACCTGCTTTGAAACGAAAATATATCAGTGAATGTTTTCTTATTCCACGTCTTTTCTAAAAGATGCTTTTGGGTAAATTTAAAGAAAAAATTTAATTGCTAGTTGCTACTAGAATCTGGCATAAAAAACCATAAAAAATCCTTTTTAAATATTGAGGACCAATTTAATGAAAACCAAAGCAGGGTGGTAGGGGATCGGAGAAAATAATTCTTAAAAACTTTCGTACACTGCAAGAAACACTGTCTGCCATTGTCGAAAAAATTGATTTCGCAACAAACTTTTAGGCGTAGGAGGCTGGAAAATGTTTGAAAAATAAAATTCCTCACTTTTGGTTCAAATAGCACATATTTATCGAACTTGCTTCGATGCTGCTAGCAAGAAATTGGCATTTAGACATTTTGTTTGGACAAGGACCGAAGGGATTTATTCATGTGAGCATGATGTGAGCAAAAGAGCTGTGACAAATGCGCATTTTGATTGATAACTGAATGAAGTAAAAAGCAAATTATTAATTTATTATACTATCATTAAAATCTTTTGGAAAATTGAGTTCAAAAATGGGCGAGAGCGAATTAACTTAAACTTCCAGGCTAGGGTGTGTAGGGTAATTAAAAGTAACGTTGACTTACGAAGATATCGATGAAAAAAAGTTTAAGGGTTTCAGCTAACAATAGACGCTATTACTGACCAACTAAGAAATTTTCAGACCAACTGAAAATTTATCGACCAACTCGTGAAGATTTTGGGGGTGTCACATCTTCTATTCTTCCCTGCTAGCTACGCGACAGAAAACATGCATAATTGTTTAGACTATAACGAATACGAACAACTTACTTGTGTTTAGCAAAGTCCAAACCAGATGACGAACTCTCTTGCCTAACTAATCTGCCGGATAATATGTTCTTACATAAGTTTGTTAGCGAATTCGACAGCTGCTTTCAATTTATTAATAATGAAATACACAATTGGCAGTTTATTATCACAAAAATTCAAGCAAACATTACAGATTAAGCTAGCAAAGTCTTGAACAAATTTTCATAAATTTTCACATCAAGACAAACAAAGATTGATCAGAATGCCGAATGAAACGGAAATGAGCAAAAAGTTTCCTCGTCAAAGACAGTAGTAGGTGCTAATTATTGGTGTGTAAGGGTGTCAAAGCCTCAAAATGGTTGAAATAGTAGGTCAAAAACGAAAATTGATGGAGAAGTGATAATGGCAAATTTTTCTTGTTTCCTATCATCGGTAGAATTTTCTCTTTGCTGACATCGATTGAGATTAGGTGAGCCATGGCCTATCTACAGGCCATACTGAAATTCGTAAATTATAAAATTGAAAATATTCACGGGTCAAACTCGTTGACAACATTGCTTAGGATACGCACATGAAATTATTATGTTGCAAAATATCTTGGCTTTAGGATCTTTCAAAAATGCTTAAAAGTTTGTCCCTGAAAATAGTTTAGCTAAAATGTATTATGGCTTTGTTGAGCAATCTTTCCATTTCTAGTGATCTCTGTATTGAAAGACTACGCGCTACAGCGAATCCAAATTTCACGTTTTGTAAGAGCTTCGCAACATAGCTACTAGAATTGTCATCAACAGCAACAAAGATGCCGTCAAAAACAAACTTATTGGCCTACAGTTCTTGATATGAAAGAAAGATAGACAGCTACAATTAAGCACAAAGCATTATAGGTGAGGAGAAGAGGGGCGTGAGGTATTTCAACGCCCTAGTTAGGCAGATTTTATCGCATTCCATGCTTCCAAACTCAATACGGGCAGTTATAATAAATGAAATTGAAGCGACGATATTCAGGCAAGACCCTACCCTGGCCCTACCCAGGCCATGGCCCCCTCACTTTTTTGCAAAACATTAAAGCTTTCTTTTAAAACCTTGGTTGTGATTGTTTTATTTTCGCTTGGCCCCTCCACTTTCCAACCTGCGTCGGAGCCCATGATACGGGCAGTTATAAATGAAATCTAAGCAACGATATTCAGGCAAGACCCTGCCCCTAAACGCTTAGCATCCGCTACGTCCATGAAAATTATCTTCCAAGGTCAAAAACCCCTAAAATCAGTTATCTTTAGATGTTCAGCGCTTTGCCTTTTTCTAAATTCTAATTAGGCTAGAGAATTTCTTGCCTTAGCATTTTTAGAAAATATCTCCATTGTACTAATTTTTATCATTGTATCTTTAACATGATTTTAATCAATTTATTTTTAGTCTTTTATTACTGTAGGCGGGATTATGCCCCAAAGCTTATAAGGATCCTATCTATGAATAATGAAAAAATAACATGAAATAAAGATTATACTATCTTTAAATAATGAAAAATGACATTAAGGAAAGAGAAAAGAGAGCAAATTTTATGAAAAAGTGAACAAAATTGAATACCATCGCAAATTTGTGCGGAGGAGCAATGCTGTTGTTGCTGTTTCTATCGCCATATTTGCCAGTCGCTTGGAAACTGAAGTTTCAAAATTTGTTTTCAGTGAAATTTCTTCGCGTCTTCTGTCATTTTTCATGATTATCTTATGGAATTCTTGCGATCAGGTTGAAGTAAAAGCTTTTAAAGATGAAGCGGGTATTCACTGTGCCAGAGAGAGTTCATGGAGGAGGATTGGTGAAGTTTTGTTGGCAGCAAAGCCAGGGAAATTATCTTGCAGCCACCGGTTAGGCCCTTTTTAAATACATCGTTCCAGACTTTTTGTTAATGTTTACCGAAAATTTACATCTGATTGTTTGCAATTTTAATTTCTCATGTAAAACACAATGCTTAGTTCCTGCAAAATAAACTTATATTTGTGTTTTCTCAGTTGCAAAGTCTCCGAGACTGTTGTTCTATTTAATTAGCAGGTGCAAAACCTCATCCACTTATTTCGTAGACTGATAAGATGCTTTTTAGAGCTTGTATTTTTGGAAATCAGATCTCGGGGTGATTCAGAAAAAAACACTCACCCTACCTTCACTGCATCCCTTTAGCTTCATTTGAAAAGATCATCTTTGCAAAATTAATAAAATGGGTGTGTTACGAAGAGAATTGAGGTGGCTGAATATGAAATAAATATCAATCGGTCACTCAAAAATTGTGATTGAATAAATTCACAAAACAATATCATTAAAATTCAAAGTGCATATGCTTGAAGTCCACAATGCCTGGTCTCGCACACCTTACACCCCAGTCTGCAGAGTAGGGCAGATGCCTTGTGAGGTCAGTTTAGTGATGCAATCCAAAATTGGAGATTGCAAACTAAATTTATGGTAGCACTATTATGAAAACCTTCTATTAGTATGCC